>VWZF01000906.1:227893-429226 GCA_013396755.1 Sclerurus mexicanus | reverse complement strand
CCCCCCCCCCCCCCCCAGTGCCTCTGGAGCAGATTTATACAAGAAGATGGCTTCATGTACACATCAAACTCAATCTCCAAGGCAGAGGGGAAAAACTTGAGGATGCAGTGTGGTGTGACTGGAAACAGTTGCCTCCTTCAGAAAGCGAGGGTCAGATCCTAAAACAGAGTATCATTTACACTATTGCTTGGGAGAAGGGACCTGCTTTTTGTTACTCACATTGCCTCACACAGCATGGTCTTAAGTCCCACACTGCTGTGTGTAGGGGTTACCCCATTATCCATCATATTATTTTGAAATCAATTTAATTACGTATTTTCTAGAAACTGGACTTCTGCTCTTCTGAGTAGGCAGACTTCTATTAACAGTTACTAATGTAATAGTCTCTAGAATGTTCAGGAATAAGATTCAAGGGATAACCTGACATACATACCTTCTGCATAACATTAATATTGACATTTCACACTGCTGAGTTTCCTGACTCAGGTCCAGATAACACAGATATTCTCTAAGAGCCAAACTAATAGCACCTTATAGTTAATTATGGGTAAGAAGGTGTATGTAAGAGGTTATCCCACTAATGTCTCTTCTCATTATCAAGGCAGACTAAAGGTTGTAGACTACAATTGTCTCACCATTATCATCCATCACATCAGTTCTGTTTAATTTCACTACAGTGATGACTTGTCAGTCAGCTGTCACGCTCCAGCCTGGTGTCAGGCAATCTGTGTGTGCAACCCAGACAACACGTGTGGGTGTTTGGGACAGACCCTTCCATTCCCTTTCTTGGTCAGTACAAAGCATTGCTGGTGTGGGCTGCACACGCATCTTCCTTAGACTGATTTCTGCTCCACGACAGCTGAAGATTATTCCTGCCAGACTATTTTTCAGTGTGCTCTTGCAGAAAATGAGATCTTCAGTGATTTGGTGTTCAGTAATACCTAGGCAGATAGGGCAAGAAGTAGCTTCTTTTTGGTACCCTCCTTTCTCCAAGATTTCAGATTTCTTGTGCAGAGACAGGAATTAGACTAGATGATCCTTGTGGGCCCCTTCCAACACAGCATATTCTATGATTAATTCAATACATATATTTGACATATGAACAGCACTGAAGATATCCACCCATATGCTGAGAGAAAGAGCTTCAACAGCTGAAAGAAAAGTTTTGTTTACACTAACAGTGGGTTATAGCACACATTTTGTTACTATAAGATAGACCATGTGAGATTTTTGTAAAAATCGGAAATAAATGACAGCTTTTATATTTGCTCTTTTCTGATGCAACCTGCTAAAGAGGAAAAAAGTCTGCTGCTCTGCACATATTACTTATTTCACACAAAATAACTATATTTAAAGAATTCTATTAAGGTTGGCAAATGAAGCACTCCAAATTTAGGATTTAACTAGTTTGTATGTTTGTCTTCATTATTTGAACCAAGTTTGTCCAAAACTTCTCTGTCTTTTCCTCTGGAAAATCCAAACTCTGTTTTCCACAGACCTCACTGAGCTGTTCCTCTTGCACAACTATGTCTGGTTCCTTCTGACTCTCAGATCTTTATTCTCTTCTGTTCTTGCATCTACTCAAACCTGGGGACTTTTCAAATATCAGACATTGGGCCAAGCCCAGACAACAGGTAAAATTTGCCAGACCTTGCTATGGTCTCAGTACCTGCCAACCCACATTTCAGTTGTTCTGCTTTCTTGGGGAGCTACAGAAGCACATCACCAATACACCTGCTGATGAAAGTGGTGTGTCACACCTGACAAGCCTTGGAGAACGGACAGCCAGAGAGGTTACTTGGCAAGTAGTAAAAGTATCTAACAGATGTCAGTACAATTAGCCAATGAAACTCAGCAAAAGTAAATACACCTTGGTGAAAATACCCAACAGACTCAACAAAGATCAATTAGATAGTGAAGCTGGTGGTGCTGGTACACCTTTGGCTCCACTGTAGGTTGCCTCCCTTTGTTTCTACTCCAGCATCAAGCAGGGAGACATTGCACCGAGGTACAAACTGGTACTGAGGCACTGTGGTTTGGGAACGTGGTACTGCTGTTAGAGAATGCATGTGACTCTCTCACTGAATATCCTTGTTGATATTGACTTCTGCTGGACCATGACTATGCTGGGTAGTTTTGCCTGCAAAACCAGAATATTGGGAGAACAACCACCAGATCAGTCACAAACCACCAGTGCCTCAGGGAAAGTCACCATTAAGAATCAGACTGAAAACAGGGGAAGTTTTGTACCAGTTTCAGCACAATAAGACAGCAATAGTTACCTTGTACCACACCACATCTGGCTCTTGACTGGCTGTTTTGTAATCCTCAATATCAGGACAGGAGATTGTCTTTCTCTTGGTGACTTCTGATTTTTCCAGATATCTGATCTTGCTGTTGTAGCAAAGCCCAGATTCATTCTCAGCTACTGTCAAGGACATGGACACCTTCATGCAATATGTTGAGTTTCTGCAGGGACAGAAAGAGGTTTTAATTTATCCTACCTCCTTCTTACCACGTTTGTATCAACACAGTAAGTTTCTTTGTTAAACTCTTATCTTCACAAACACTTCAAATAGTGACTGTCACGATGTGACTTTCCAACATAGAGGAATTATAGAAAATATAAAAGCTCATTTCTGATTTACTGTGAAGAACCTTGTAGAAATTTTATTGAAAAGTGATCTAACCCAGCACAGCAGCTCTTTCAAGCTTGCAAGTCTATAAACACAGGAACCTGTTGGCACCTCCAATGTCAGCCTGAATTCACTGTTCCATTTCCTCTGTGTGTCCCACACACTCCCCCTCACCCTTGTTCTCTCCCACCATCAGGAGATTTCACCCTAGTAGTCAAGCGCTGCATGTTTGAGAAGAGGGTTATGTGCTGGTTATTAAAGCACATCACACAGGAAGGATTCCTCCCTCAGAAGGAACTGCTGTATGAAATCCTTCAGCATATGATATTGTGGTGGGTCGACCTGAACCAACTGCTGACCCCAGTGCTCCTTTGCTCTCCCTCAGTGGGGTGGGGAGGAGAAAATAAAATGAAAAAGTTTGTGGGTCAAGATAAAGACAAGGAGATCACTCACCAATTACTGTCACAGGCAAAACAGACTTCACTTGAAAAAAAATTATTTTCATTAATTCCGAGTTACAATAGGTTTGGTGGTGAGAAAGATCCCTCTCTGGCTGCAGGGAAGTGCCTGCTGGGGCCTGGGGCACCAAAGAACCCTGACAGCTAAATCCAGGGAGAGGATGGCTATGCCCAGTTTTTCTTAATATCATGGCAGAATAAACGCAACCAGCTCAGATGCCATGCTGCAGGATCATGAAAACAGGATTAAATAAAATTCCTTCGGCCTTGCAGCTTTAACAGAGCTATCAGACACACAATAAACCTCCCAAACTGGCATTTGCCATGGTGATAGTGTGAGGCACTGGCACTCCGCAGGGCGGCTGCAGCCCAGGCTGCCAGCTCTGCCCCTCGGTCCGTGTCACGGCGCGCATGGAAAACAACTCACAATATAATGGGGCTCTTCCTCATCGTGCATCATTTTCTCATTTTAACTGATTGCACCAGAACCAAAAAATCCAGAAGTAAACGAGTCATGCTGGGTGGTTACTCCCATCGAAGGGAGCTGTGGAAAGCTCTTGGGGGAGGTATCTTGGCCTTGCCACTGCCTCTTCCATCACGGCTCTGCTGCAAACTGGTTTAGCTGAGACAAGAGGGTGCCCTGTGCACCTGCAAAGTGATCCATCAGTCCCACCCTGACACTAACGATGCTGGCTGCTCACTCCCTCCAACTAGACCCATGACAATGCTTTTAATTAAAAAAAAAAAAAAAATCCAACATGGTTCGTGACAAATCTTTTCTTATGCAGTGTTTCTACATTTCACTCTGTCAAGTGAACCTGTAGTTGGGAAGAAAATAAAAAGGTCTACAGGGACACTTCATCACAGCTCAAACCTTCATGCTAAACAAGCACTGACAAAACACTGTAAATGGGTTCTTGTCAAAGGTGTGCCATGAGCAGGTTTTGGCAGACAGAGCCATTTGCAAGGCAAATCAGCAGGCAACCTTCAGAAACCTCCCATTTTCAGCATCATTATTGTTACGTATTCAGCAGAACCACAGACTTCGTCCTTCCTACTCCCTTCTCCTCAAAATGCCACTTGTACATTTATATAATAAAATTGGTGGATATTTTCTCCATTCCCTCACCTCTGAGTGGAAAGGCTCACTTTGCACGCTGCCATGATGTGTGAGGCTATAATAAAGTATCATCCTCACAAACTGCACAAAACATATTATTTCACCTGAAAAAAAATTTTCTCTGGACTGAAAAAAAATCCAACATTTGGGGTGGGCTTTTCAGAAATATTAAACGGTTTAGGGAACATTAGTCAACTTTTTCCCAAACTGGCTTTTGAAAGGAGTTACCTTTCTTGTAGGAAAACCCCCCATATTTGAAAGTTTCAATGCTTCCTAATACAGCACCAAAAATCCACAAAATATAATACAACCGGTCAGTATAATCAATACTAATTAATCAGTAATGATTATTTAACTTTCCTGAATGACTGTAAATATTACTGAGTGCAACTAAGGTCACACATGCACTCAGTAGTAATGATCAAGGCTAATCAAGAATAATGACTTTGAATAGTGGTCCATTACTTGGTGTTATTTAATAGTGCTGTATTTTCTCCTAACAATCTTGCATTATTTAGATTGTATTTTGAACAGTGCTGGAGGCTACTTCTATTTTAAATGCTTTCTGGAACCAGGACCTAAAAATGGAGTATTCTTTTCATTAGTTGCAATTAGAATTGAGTAGAATTGAGGAAACTAAGTGCCTGGTGAGTACTATCACTTTTGTTCACACTCCATGACCGAGACAATAAATCTATTCAGGCTCATGATGAAGAAAGCCCTCACTAAGCCAACAGCAATAGACTTGAAAGCTTTATGAATGCTTCTTCACCAGCCACTCACGTTAGTGCTACTGCTGGTAATTCAGAAAAGGGCAACTTCTGCAGGAATGCCAGTGACTGGAGCAGCAGCAGCAGCCTTCCTTTAATCCAGTCAGCTTGGCAGAGCAGTTATATTCCAGTCATGTGCAGAAGGAAACAGTAGCTTTAACAGCCTCGCTGTTCTCCTCAGTTTTGAGGGAGAAGTCTGGGAGCTGAACTCTGTTGAAGTCAAGAGCCATTCCAACCTGTGCCAGGCAAGCTGTTCCTCAGCTGTATGGATTTCTTCACTGGTCCTCTGAGCAGGTGATGCATCTGTGCTGACTTTTTCTTGTCATCTTCCCTCCCTTGTGGAGTCTGGAGCATAAAGGGGCTCTCCAGAAGGTGACAGCTTGAGGGAGAACTAAGGAAAGGGGATCACAAAGAGGATCAGTACAGAAGCCCACAGAGCTGCTGTGCTGGCAGGCATTCAGTTCTTTCTTTCCAGTTGTTTTCAGGACCCCTGTGAACACGAGGACTCTCCTTCATGAGTTGCATTTAAGTTGTTTATGATTAAGGGGTTTTGGGTTTTGTTGGGGTTGTTTTGGTAAAGGTGTGAGGATTAACTAGCTGAATCCTATGGGTTTTTTTGCTTTTCTTCTTTTAAAAGCCAAACAGATGGCCTATGAGTTATAAGGAGACTTTTGTCTTCAGTACGTGGTCATGGAGCTTGGTGGGGGAGGTCAGTGCTCCCAGCAGTCTCTGGCTGGCAGGAAAGGTTCAGAGTCACAGAATATTCTGAGTTGGAAGGGACCCACACAGATCATCAAGCCTGACTCTAAAGTGAATGGCCCATAAAAGGATCAAATCCATGACACCTTGGCATTATTAGCACCATGCTCTAACCAACTGAGTTAATCTCAGGGGCATTATGTGTAATATATGTATTATATATATATTAGGTTATATGACCATATTTAATGAGGAAAGCTGGACACAAAAAGAACATTAGATAACAAAATCAAGGCTGGTAACGTGGATTCTGCTGTCAGAATCAGTGGCTAAAAGGAATAAAAAGGAAGTATCTTCCAGATGGATGAGGAAGATGCTGGAGGGCTTCCAGTGATGACCTTAGTATTGTGAGGCTAGATAAGAAGAATTGTATCGAAGTAGAGAATATATGAACTTAAATGAACCTGTCAGGCTGCAGACATTTTCCACATATCTGCAAAGGAAATAACCTAGGAGTCTGAAAGTGTGTTTTTTGATAGTTTGTCTTTTCTGAAAGGTTTCCAAACCATTCACTTTCCACGAAAGTTGATTTCCAATGGATTCCATTTCTACAAGAGTGGTCATATGGGAAACAAGAAGAGGGAAGAAAAGAAAGAATCACTCTATAGTACAAAGAAAAAAAATTGTCTTATATTTTCACACTGAAACTAAGATCTGTAATTCTCTATTTCAAGTGACTAATTACAAACTGGGCCTATTCTCTCGATTGCAAATAGGAAGGGTTTAGCTTTGCCAAAGTTCACAAAGCAGTTTCCTTTGTTCTAGTGGCAAGGCATCTGTAATCCCCAGGCCACTTGGAACTGACTCTGAACCACAAAATGAATCCAGCTCTGAATCCAATAGAAAACCACAGGGAAAACCAAGGGAGTTTGACAGGTCTCAAAACAAAAGCAAGTGAAATTGTGAGTTTGGCTTGACTTCGAAGCAAGGGCCAGAGGGAAAAAAGGAGGATATAAAGAAATGGATAAGAAAGACATTTGAAATTGGAGTGTCAATCCCTAAATTAATTTTCATCTTGTTTTGGATTCAAGACAATTCATCAGCTCTAAGGCTGAATTAAAATCAGAGGAAATATTCACAACTTTGGAAAAAACTTTTTTTGGCATTTGTGTTTCTGCTAGAGTGAGGGTGGTTTGTTAAAACAGTCAAGTAAAACAATTTTGTCGCTGTATGCACAGAATCAATAACCCCCAATTATTGATCTTCTTATAAAGAGGAAGGAGGCAGAAAAGCAGTTGAATATTTTATATCTTCTAGTTTGAAAAACCTCAGCCAAATTTGAATTGCATATTTATACAAAAGGATACACAGTGGGATTTTTCCCCTTGCAGGTTTATTTTTCCTTGCATTGGATTTTTTATTATATTCTAAGACTTTGGTGGTAGATCCAAAATCTGGGAAATGTATTTACCAAAGCAGCGCTCAGGGAACAGCACAGCTCAGGCTTAGATCTCTCTCCATGTACCTGAGCACTCTGGCTGTTTTAATGACATTTTTATTGGCTCACTGACTGCAGGACTGTACAGATCAACACATGCATTCATCTTTGCTCATTTTGAGTTACAACAGTAACAGCAACAGCTACACCACCAACAGTCTTTGTCCACCTGAAGGTTCACAGCATTAATGCATGATCAGACCCACTACTGGCTGCTCTGTAAATGTGCTATGTTATCAGCTTTCAGACTTAATTAAGCATTTGATTGTTTTCCTCTCTCTTCATGAGAGTTTTATAAATTTATTCCTGTCCAAATTTTACACTTCACGTAAGGGTTACCAAGGTCATGGTTTGGTGCTCTGCTTAAAGAAAAATGACTTATATGTTAATCATTGTTCTATTCAGATCACACAAATGTAGTATCTTAAAAACAAATGGATTATTACTTACTCTTCCAAGGTTTCATTCAAGTGCTAACTTATTTTTCAGGAACTACCACTGCTGCATGCTTGGGGTTGTTGCCTGGAAAAGATCAGTTTCCTGCCTATGGAGTAACTGACTGTTGGAGGTTACAAATCACAAACCCTTCAAAATTTTGGGATTTTTAGTTCTTATCAGTTTGTCAAATGAAAGAGCAACGCCCAAGTGGAACAATTGAACAAATGGCTGGCAGTGCTGTAGTTGCTCCCTGAACCACAGGCCAAGAGGTGCAGTGACTCTGCAGCCTGTGTGCGGTACCTGGCCTTGGTACAACCTCAAACACTCCCGTCCTGTTTTCAGCTTGCTCGTTGATGTTATAACTGTAATTCTAATACCAACTCCTGTGCCTGCTAAGGAGAAATCCTAATCCCATGTTACCTCGCATTTAGCATCTGACATGTTTTCTAGATCATCTTAGTAAAAGAAAATAATATCATGGAAGTATGATCTCAGAAACCAAAGTGCTAAAACAGTATGATGTTACAAATCTAATGCTCTTACAATATCCCTACTTCCTTTGATCCTCCAACAGAGGTCTGGGTTGTCAATCCAGACAGAGGTACCATTCAAGGCCCCATTCCCTCCACACAGAAAAGGTATTTGTGCAGAGCCAACCCATCACTCATGAAGAATTTGTATTCTTTCTGCACTTCTTGTCTCCTAAGATTCAATCTCTGTACAAGACTCACTAAAAACAAGACAATTTGAGCTTGACTAAAACATACTACATGTCCCAGAGGCCCACATTTTACACTGAAGAAAGGTTATACCATCACTCTTCAAAAGGAAGAACTGTGCAAAGTCAATGAAAGGTAATTTTGAAAGGCTCACATTAATGACAGCTTGAAAAACAGATATCCAGGGATGTCTCCTCAAGTTAAACATCAACAATATAGTTCTCACCAGAGGCACTTAAAAGCAAGACCTCTGCTCATCACTGTGAGTTTAGCCCTTTTTAGAGAACTTTCATGCTTCTTGGATACTGGGAAGGAGAAGAAAAAAACCGTTTGGATATGGCAGTTGAGTAGAGCTTTTCACAGTTAGGTCTCTCTCAGCAAAGCTTAGATCTAAGTTTAAATTTAAGTTGGATTTCAGCTAACATCCCTATTAAGAGGGAAATGTGACACAAAAATGTCAGGATGTGCCCACTACAGTCAGTGATACAGCCTGTAACAGCAAGGCCATGATTTGAAAAGTCGGGGCTAATCTCTACTATCATGTTTTTCAAGGCTCTCTGAGAACAGTAAGTGACAGCCAGCCTGATTTGCACATGGTTATGGGTCAGGAAGAACTCGTTCTTTTCTGGTTGCCTTCACAAATGCATGCACTGGTCCTGACAACCTCTGCATCGTGACAGAAGCAATTGAAAAGCAAATCACCTGTCAGTCATTCCAGCAGGGGCTACCCAGGCACAAAGAGAAAATCTCCTAACATTTAAGTTGAATCATACAGCCCAACCATGTTCCTTGGTTTGGGGTTAAGTCTTCCTTAACGTTCATTATCAAATGTTAGAAATGAATATATGAAAATATAATACAGAACACAGAAGAAATGCAGAAGCCAATAGCACACCAAGTTATCTCAGCATATCACAGCTAAATTCACAAACTATGTGGTCTCTCTCAGCTTCAGCACATCCTGTTCCAGTAGAAGAAACCCTGTAATTGGCTGGGTTTGCTCTCAGGGAAAATCTCTTCCTTGCCCTTAAGAATTACAATGCAGCAAGTTACTCTAAAGTTTGCTACTGCAAATGACTAAGTCCTTTTCATTTATTTCCTAATACTTTTGTATTAGGACTCTGGATATTACTGTTATATTACACTGTCTTACTGAAAAGCCCCATTCCAAATGACATAAATCTGAGGCACAGTAACAACTGCTCCCAGGACAATACTAAGAAATCCCCTTCCAATAATTTTGCATTTGCAATACTCTGTTTCTGAGAGCACTGCACACTTTCTCTTTTATTTTTTCCAAACCACACAGAATGTGAATTAGTGCATTTACTCCTCTATGTTTTCTTTTTTTTTTTTATTAGACACCTGGCAAAACCGAAATTGCATTCAGGACACCCATCAGACTTTTCTGCATTGCTAAACCTCACTGATTTTGTTGCCTTGGGGAACAAAACCTGTGAAGCACATCCCTCATCATGCATATAAGTCTAATTTTGTAGATGCAACACTGAAAGGCAAGTCCTGCTCTGTTTGTGTATGGGCAATTGAGCACACCAACCAGTTATTTCTCATAGGGTGTACAAGCAATGCTAGTGTGAATCATGAAGTGAATGTCTTTATGTCAATTCGAAATGAGAGCTGTTTGAGTCCTGCAGCTGAGTCCTCCTGGCTGTGTTTTCCCTGAAGTGGTGGCCAGAAAAGAAGAAATTATCCTCCAGGATTATTTAACAAATATCAGTTTAACTCCCTATGGTTCTTTCATCCTGTACTTTGGAAATAATGGATTTCCTCAGGAAACCTTACATGTGTCTGTTCACTCACAGGACACAGACAATATTGTCTACTGACATGTTACAGTCACAGCTGGCTCAACGTATGTTCCAACAAGAGTGATACCTGGAGGAGCACATTCTCCTCCATTGTTATCTGGAGAACAGAAGGAAAATAAAAACTTCCTGACATGCTGGAGAGGAGATGGCTGAGGAGGGCTGAACACCACCTCCGCAGCAGGCCTCCCATATAAGAAAGCAGTCTCTCAACTTTGCATCCTTTATGCCCCCTAGGCAAGGTTTGAAGCCCACCCAGAAAGGCACTTCTTCACGAGCAACCAGTGACAGTGACCTGAAATGCCACTGAGACACTACAGCACAGGGAGCTTTCACTATGACAATCTGTAGAGGCTGCAGACCAACGTCAGTCATTTTAAAGGCATCTAAAGCTGGGATTTTCACTATTAGGAAAACAAAAGGATATGCAATATTCTCATCCTTACACATGCCCATTCAACAGGGAACTCACTGGATGCTCTCCAATCATAGAGCAACACGGGCATTTCTCCTTGAAGCCCTGACTGTTCTTGCAGCTTCTCATCAATGGTAAACACTGGCTTTCAGAAAGACAGAGGATGAATAATTTCTCTTTTAAAGCTTTAGAGGAGGGTGAGTGAGCGGAAATATACATATCACCAGGGAAAAGAAACAAATCTTTGTTTTTCTGCAAAGAATAGATGGAACTGATTTCTCTCAATAAAGACAATACCATCAAAATGATTTGCAGCAGCACCATCAGTTTCTACACAATTTTAGATACAAAAGTAGAAGCATTCTACTTTCCCCTGCATTTTGATAATGCCGAAACATTATATCTCAGTGATAAAAACTCAAAAAATTTTATTTTATCATGAATCATACTGACTTTATAATGTTTCTGCCCTAACACTGAACTGAAGTATTGAATACCATATCTCACAGAGATTTTGTTTACACAGAATCAGTCAATTTTATTGTGGCAAATGTCACACACTTTTAATGCGTGCCATTTAATGTTAGTGTCACACAGAGCCTGGGAAGCCTGTGCCACGCTGAATGTGCTTGCTCCAAATGTGAGATGTTCCCGCTTCTACAGACATGCCTGGGACTGTACAGGAAAGCTGATCACGTACCAGTGTGCAAGTCTGAGAGGTAGCTATGAGATGTGTAATCCATCAGCTACTTAGAGGTGCTCATCTTGGATATCCAGTAATTAAAGACACTGGCCCAAGTATCATCTTTGGATCTTTCCAGAGTGAGTCTATGGGGGAAAGAAAGCACTTGCCAGTGAAGCATATGGAAAAAATATTCTGTTACTGAACTGGAATTACAACACTGCATCCAAAGGGATCTGAGATACAAAATCACCTTTGTCACGAGCAGGTGAGCATTGAATAAAGCCAAGGCACCTGAAAATGAAACAGTCTGTATTGCCAGCAACAAAATGAACAACTGAATTAAAACACACATTGTAAGAACCAGGAGAGATGGCTGCAGAAAAAGCAACCTTACCCCTACAGATTTTCACATCATGATTTAGTCCAGTGTTCCTGTTTGGTCTCTGCTTGGATGCAAAAACACCTCTTCTTTCCTCTCGTTTGGAAGCCAGACATTCAGCACTCAGAAAAGTGGTGCAGCTTTTCCTGGGATGATGGGTGCATTCTGCAGTCCAGGCTGTAGGCACTTGAAACAAGCCCCTCAGCCTCCCCTAACACCCTCTGAAGTGAGAGCAGAGGTTGTGCTGCAGATGAAGTTTTACTGCCAGCCCCTCCTGGCTGTCTAAATCTGATTTTGAGTTGCTGGTCATGTGCTCCACAGACATTCAGAAGCCAGAAGGCTTAAAATCTACTATCAGTCTATTTTATTACTTCTCAGAAAGTAATATCTCAATATTTCACCACCGGCTCAGCAAAGGTTCAATTCTTCTGTGCATGTCCATAGCAATGCTACTCTCCATTAAGAACTGCGCAGATGGGGACACAGTAAAGGAAAAAGAATACACAGATTTCCTAACTTGATTTGTCAGCAGTTCTCTGGCATCAAATGCTGGTATTAAAGAGCTGCACCATGCTCTTCTCATAGGCATTCCATAGGCATTCAAGGCCCTCAGTCCCTTGTTATTCTGCATCCTGTACAAAAATCAAGGCTTAGCTCTATCAGCCAGTCTGGCAACCACAAACTTCCACCTCCTGCTTTCCTGCACCCACTCAAGGCCCAGACTTTCTACCCTCCTGATTCACATTATGGGAATCTAGTTATTTTATTTCACCAACATTAATTAAGAGCAAATATGCACTACGGTTTTCACTCCTACTGGTTTTAGTCTTTAAATGCTAATTACAGTTTCTTTGGAGCTGGGCCTAGTTAGAAGAAAGGTTTTCAGGAGCTGTCCTTTGATGAGGGCAAATTTGGGCTAAACTTTGCTGAGATTGCTTCCCCAGCTCATCTTCTCATCTTTCACCAGATTAAGAAGATCTAAGTTGGCCCAGTTTTTGCTCCCTCTTTTAAAAACAGGCTTTTAACACAGAAAAAACAGATGTATTTGTTCAGGGAGAAAAAGCAGCATATGATCTGGCAAATGACTGTCCTACATACTCAGAACTCTAGGGCCCCCCATGCATTTAGACCTGGTTTAGTTTCCCTGTTTTGTTTTGGTGTGCCCATCTCTGAATCCTTCAGTGAAGCACCTGTGATCCAGAGTGCGGGTGTGAAAGTCCCAGAACATCAAACCTCTGTAAGAGAAATGCTGACAGCTTTATCTGAAAGTAGCACTGCTGGGTGCTGGAAAATCAATGGTATATCCAGTGCCTGTACTGCAAAGAAACCTCCAGAACACAGCATTTCCACATTGGGCAGTAAAGTCATGATACAAACATCCCAACATTTACATGGGAACGGTAATGAAATACACACTTATCCCTTAGTTAGGATCCCTTTTGGATGTAGTAGTAATATCCCTGATTTCACATAGAAAAGGCACCCAAGAACAAAGCAGGTCCATGGAATTCACATGGATCAGTTAACACAGCTCAACTCCACACTCTTTTAAAAGTCCTTGCAGAATCAGAACCCCTTAATATGTTACAGTCATGCTTAACTGGAGAAAAATATCACACTTCAGTCTGCATTTGAATGTCAGCTCAATGCCAAGATGTATTGTGAGAAGAGAAAAGCAAATTTTAATGCAACAATAACTTCCTCCTATTATACTCACACCCCCACACCTGTCTATGCAACAATGTCTAATTGGTTAATAAAGGAGAGGCAACGTTTAAATTATGGTATCAGACCTTTTCAGCCTGGAGAAGCAACCGCTTATTATGGCTGCTCTAATACTCCTTAATTTTATTCAGTATTATGGGTTCTTTTACAAAACAGACATTATGATTATTGAGATGAAAATTCTGTATAAGAGAATTCACTGACACATTTAATTTTTACCCATCTCCAAATCACTGTCATATCAGCCTATCCTTCCCCTGCTCATACCCACCCTTTTCAAGCGACTTCTGAAAAACTGCTTCACTGATACTCATGCCTTGATCCTACAAGCACACGTGAGCAACCAGATAATGCAGCTTCTTGAAAAACAGGTCTGGGGTTTTTTTTAGAATTGTGAAGCCGTTCAATAAATAAATTCAGTGAAAAGTGCAGATGACATTTTCTCCATACAGTTTTCATATTTGTCACGTTGTGTTGACTGGGAAAAAAGTAACAAGTTGGGGGAGAGCAAATTAGCAAAGCTCTCCCTATTGCCTGTGGTATCCTTTGTGTACAACTTACTGAAGAGCCCTGGTGTTCAATCCCCTTTTATCAGAGCTCTTTACAGCTCCAGACTCTGTCCTCTCTTTCAAGCCATAAACTTCCTGTGGGACAAGGATCTCTTGTCTCCACTTGGCCTCACCACCACATCCAAGCACCTCACTTTGCACCCTTTTGCAAAGACCAGTACAAATAACAGACAGAGCAGTTCTACGGCAAGAGACTTGCAGTGGTGGAACTGAGCACAGCCCGGCCACTGGGACATCCAAATGTGGCATTTCACCCTTTGGGCAGCACAGGGAATTGCACCAGGGCTTCACCCATCCTTTGCGAGTGGCTAGAGATGCATCAATTTAGAACTGACTTGCTCCTGATTTTCTCTCAGAGAACCTAAATGAAAACTTCTTTCTTGAGGAAAAACTTCAAATGTTTTAAATTTGCCTTGAATCAAAAGTATTTTCCTTCCCATCTTTTTTCTTTCAGCTACCAAACCAAAAGATTCATCTATGCATGCGGCCCAAAACCCAGTGTTGCACACTGATGGACGCAGTCACCTCTTCTTTTCCACTGCATCGAGTTCTATCTACCAGTCTCTGTTCATTCAGTTTACAAAAAACAGCATTTTTAACAGAAATTGTTAGTGCTTCTAGAAAATAAAATCATAGTCTAAAATTACTGCTTTAATTTGTGACCTCCTAACTCTCATAAAGCAGGTGATCCTGGTTAATGACTAAAACGCAAACATCTGCTTATCCCCCTCCAAAAAAATGGATTAATAAAGCTGAAATTACACAGTTAATGGTGTGGATAGACTACCACAAAAGTGTGATCACATTTCAGAACATTACATCTAGCTCAGTTTTAATGAAATTAAAATCAATTACTATTGCTATTTCCTCAGCTATTTTAAGTCACCTAAGGTTCTGTAAACAGTAACAGCATGGATACATTACCCCGTTTTTGGAAAAAAAAATTAATTCAGTAAAGGAAGAAATACAGTCTTTTATCTGTAACCACTACACATAATATTCTGCACTCTGACATAAATCTGAAAAAGGCAAAAATATCTGTAATTATATAAGAAAGTTTTAGTCAAAGCAGGGAAAATGCACAACTGACAGGGAAGATCTTGTTGCTGTATAATGCCTTCCAAGAAGCATGTCATATAGTTTTTAGCTGAAAATGAGGAGAAGCCATGAATTATTCAAGAACTCGCCCATTTGTTACCAAAACTACTTTGTCATGCAAATGAGCAGTTTTGAAATTTCCCGGAAAAAAGTACGTCCCAGAATTTGATCCAAGATCAATTTTTCATTGTTCACAAAGGATTTGCATTAAAATTTCTCCAAGTATTAAAGTAGTAACTTGATCATCACAACAGTGACTTCGTATGAAAAAAGTACAGCTCCCTTGAAACATGTAAATCACCATTTTCCCGTAACATTCCGAAATCATGGAGTTCACATTACACCCAACCTGGGACAGAGCAGCTACTAAAAGAATAACTAACTCCAAAGGCTGCAATGCAGACTTAATGGTGAGTTTGGCAGATCACCTGATATTTAAATGGACGTTTTTGCCCAGTACAAACCACCGGGCCCCACAGCACAGTCTGATTTTAGCAGCATTCCTCAGGATCAGAATGGTCTGAGCAGCTGAGAAAAGGCAGCAACTCAGCAGAGATGGAGGGAGAGCAAATTCTGGGTTCTGAACAGCGCTGTTATTTTGCTGCAATATTAGATATTAAATTCATCAAACGTGCCTAAGTTCAGTATAGAACAGCAGAGAAGGACAAAGCAAGCTTCATTCTCTGAAACTAAATAGTTTAAAACCAAATCATATAAAGTACCTGTAAACTCCTTTTAATTCAGAACTGGATCATCTAAAGAATATTTATTCATTCATTCTTAAAGAATTCTCCTTTTCTTATCTTCTCATTTTAGTATAGAGCTGACATCAACATCCACATGATGGAAATCACGAGCTCCAGCACATGTTTAATTTAAGGCTCATCCAACAGCTCCAAAATACTTTTGAGACATGCATTTCAGTGCCCTACCAAACGAGGTCTGCTTAAATTTATGACAAATCATAACTGTATATTAAAATACACATTTCTTCAAAACCAGACAGAACTCTAACTCCCCATGGCCTAACCCCATCAGAATAATTCAAACTGTAACTCTCAAATAACTCAGAGGATTTGAAACCGAACATTACTTAACCAAAATACTTCATGATTTAAGAAGTATCAAGTTCTGAAGGTTTATGGTAAATTGAGAATTTGCAAATGTTGGACTTAAAAAAAAAGAAGCAATTAAGTGAAAGCACATTAATTATAGCTACTGGACAAGGTAACTATAATTATTTGGGAAACTAATTTTGAGACAAAGCATTATGTGACATATATAATTATGAGAATAAAAAATTAGTATGTATTAACTGGATTAATATCTCGATCCTGATACCTAAAATAAAACAATTTTTTTAACCAAGACAATCCATACATTCTTACTTTGACTTTAACACAATACCCACCTTAGAACACATGTGTAGAAACCACTGTCTTGCAACTCAACCGAGTGAAACCATATGGAATCTTCATCCTTGCTCATTCTAACTTCGGAAAATATAATGGGTTCTTCTAAATCTCCTTTGTTTTTGTACCACATAAGCCTAAGACCTGTGCTTTGGGCCATGCTATAATTAGTTCTGATATAGCTGTAGAAAAGGGCACATTTCACTCGGACTGGTTCACCTGCCAAAGCCATGTATGTCTTGAGATCCACTGACCAGTCAATGCAACCATCAACTGAAAGCAAAACAATAATAAAGAAATATTAGACACAGATACATTTTACAATATAATGAAAGGAAGCTCGTGAAATACAATGCAATACATTAGAAGAAAAGAACCTTTGTTTAATGGCAATATGAAAAACATAGAGCAGCTATTGGCAATTAGGGTTTCACACACCTTTTTTTGTAACATGTAACTGCGAATTTTCAGGCAACAAATAGAACACACTGAGCCTGCTCAATTCCACTTCTTCAGAACACCATTATTTTCATCCCCAGAACGTTATTTTTTTATTAAATAAACCAAATGTTTCACCTTAAATACTTGCCTCTGTAAACCAGTTTTGAAATCTTTAATTCTTTGTTGGAGGAAAATATACATTGGCATCTGATGCCAATCTTATCCCTTAAAACTTTTCCACCCACCTCTGCTAATTACACTATGGAAAAAAACCAAAAACCAAAAAACAAACAAAACCAAATAACAGATGTGAAATCATTTTCTTTTCAAGGCAGTTCCATATAGCTTTTTTTTTCCCTACAGCCTACTCCCACTGTAGAGATGTGTATTACATACAACAGGATACATTCCAACATACTATCTGTGCAATCAAGCTTAATACAGGAGTTGTACAAACCAGAAAAGAGATCTTTTGATGTTCTGCTCCACAAAAACTTTTGAAACAGTTTTCTTGATATCTCACTTTTAAAATTAACATGTCAGCCAGTTTAATAAAAGGTTATTTCTCCCTACAATTTTTTCTCCCATTATTATCTTAGTTACAATACAATCATGAATACATCAACGTGTAACTCCCTCCTCACATATCAGAGACCTTCTAATTCCAACTTTTTCATTCTTGGAAAAAGTAAGTTTAAAAGTCAACCAAAATACAACTAAAGAAAAAAAATGCAAAGGCCGATCATCAATAGGCAAACACATTACCTAAAACTAATAGATGATTAAATAGGCAATTTTTAGAATTTTTTTATCATATTCAGCTACAAATAAGTGGAACACCTTTACCTTTAATGCAGCTCCTACAAATTCAACAAAGTAACACTCCCGTTGCCTCTTCTGCATTTACAATATTAATTCTCGAACTATAAACATTGGATATCCTTAGACACTCTTCATTTTATATACATCTTCAATAGCATTCACTCATCCAGTGATTTTTTAATTTACTTCCTAAACAAACGTAGTGAGCCAAAATTTTGACATGTGGTGGAATATCAGATCTGGTCCTTTTTTTAGTGGCTTTACCAGCCTTTAAATTATGTCTGACATCTTTTCAAGCTTCTCTTCAATCGTTCAAAAGTAACCATGATAAATGGAAGGTTTTAATTTTCCCATTGCAGTAAATCAGCTTTTAACTGTACTGTGATCACATGAGCCATGCACCTGAACCATATTTTAAACCTGTTGACACTGACCACTTTCATACTTTTCTGATACATAACTTCCATGTAACATCTTCTTGCAAAACAAACTATACTTGTAAAAAAAAAAACCAAAACTAACATAAGCTCGGGAGGGAAAGAAAACCCAATACCTAAATCAATGATTTTCATGTACCCACTGTCATGAGAGTATAGACAGGCAAAGGGAGATCATGCAACACCTTTCCCACAGGGCGTTACCTGCTCCTACCCCACCCTGCCTGCAGGTGCAAGCACAGCAGCTGGTTGTGCCAGCTGACTTCTTGCTTCATCAAGAGAAGCCCCCAAACCAAACTCTTCACCTGAAGTTATGTACACACAGTTTCAGTTAACTTCAATTTTCATTTTCATCCTCACTACGATGAAAGCATCCCGCTGATTTAATTTAAAAATTCATTGCTTCTTGCTTTTAACGGTTGCTGTTAATGACATCAACTGAAGGGCCGTCAGCAATTTACTGACTTTCCTTTTCCTTGCTGCTGCAGTATCACTGCTTCCTCTGTGTTCTCCCTCTCACACTTAGTGCCATACACAACAGGACAGCTTTGGATAATAATTACTTGCAAATCTTGCACAGAAGTATTTGCTCTCAGTGCATCCCCTTCACTGTGATCAAAGCTGCACATGGTAACTTGAACATGACCTTACCAGGACACATTGCATTGGCCTCTCTCTACATCACTCTTACACAGACATGAGCAACCAGCAGCAGGGCTGGAGAAAGAACCCAGATCTCCCTGTCCTACAACCACATCTAATTCACTTTTACATTAAAACCTGTTCTAACACCATGAATTTTTTTATATAGTGGTCTGAAGGCTTTTACATCGAGCAGGCATCATTATACTCCATACAGAGCCTCCTCACAAAAGCTCTGTGCTTTTTATAAGCCCTGTTCTTTAGGCTGGTGTGATTTACAATTAAAGAGGAGTGCAGATCTCACAGCCACCTTCTCTCAGTGAGGGAAGTGAAAGGCAATGCTGAGCTCTCCAGATGGCTCATCCCTTGTTCTCCAGGAGACATGGATACTCTCAAAGGCACCCTTCCTCCTGCACTTTAGCAAAGTCACAAAAGTCTAAGTAGGGGCATAAGCTGAAATGAATAGGGGTGCTCAGAACTGGAGTTTAGATCCAGACTAATTAATTCTGTCAATCTTACGTCAATCGAATCCTGTCATGTCATCTAATGCTTTCAAATCTGTGCTGGTTCAGCAAAGTTAAACCACAGCAAAGAATAACTGACTTTCAGACACACATGGAAAGCTTGGGGGTCAAGCAGAATGGTGCCAGGTTTTCATTTATTTCAAAGAGCAGAGTTACAATTAGAGGAGTTATGGAGTTAGGTACTGATCCAATATGGAAATCCAGCTTTGGAAGCTGAAAATACCTCTACTTTCAGTAAAATTTCTCCCACATCCACACCAAACAACTTGTCAAAGCACAGCACAGCTCAAATGAACACTAATCATCTTTCAGTGTCATTCAATGTCTTATCTTCCACTTTCATTAAAAAACAACTTCTCCCTTCCTGTGTGCACTTCTCTACTATCTTATTTCAAAAATTTGAGCTGTTGAAGTATATGAAGCACAGTGGAATTGATGAAAAGCCTTTGAAAGATAATTTACAACTGGGTCACTAGATTGGCTAAAACCCATCTCCAGTTGCCCCCAGAGGAGAACAAGACAGTGGTGCTGGTGTTCCACTGGCCACTGCCAGCACTCCAGTGGAGGCACTGGGCATGGAGAGCTGAGCCCAGCACAGCACCTGCATCTCGAAAAGGAAAGAAAGAAAAGAAAATTTACACTAGAGACCCTTTTGCCATGAGCAGCATCCCAATGGAAGAATTTCAGCAGTCCACAGCGAGGCTGACCCCAACACAGGGAGCGCAGCAGAGGGGAAGGTGCAGGCAGGCTGTGCCTGCCCATGGCCCCTGCCTGCTCTGGCTGCTCCCCTGCCGCAGCTCCCTCCCTGCAGCACGTCAGAAGGTGGTAATTACAGAGAGGAGAGCACACAGGGAAGGGAGCAACCATTCATTACAGGGTTGATGACATCTGCGGAGGGGAGAAGTCTTCCAGAGTGCCTTGACTAAATCTTAATTATCGAAGAAAGATTAATCAAACAGGAGACCACTCCCCCCCCCGCTCTTTTTTTCTTGTTAAATACATAGTCAAGACTGTTTCATGAAGCTGTAGAGGCTAAAATCTAGGTCAGGCTCCCTGCACTCACATGGAAGCTGGAATTTTTCCTCTTGCTGTGCTGTCAGTCACTGGAGCGTGAGCGTTGTTAGATTCGTTTGGAGTATTCTCCAAGCTGTCATTACAAATGACTGGAGCTGCTTAGGTGGAGTTTAGCACTCCATTATCCAGAACAAAGTTTGCTGTCATTTTTGTTGGGCTGGCTCTCAATATGTAATACAATCAGGGTGGTAAAAAGAGAAAAATAATGGCATTAGAGAGAGACACTATGAAATAAAGGCTTATACACCATATTCCTGTTACCATATAATCACCTGGTAAGTGCCTGACTGAAAGCCCATTCAAATTAAATCCTGTATATTGTAGGTGTACTTTAGACACTTTCAATAAAGACAATTTTTTGAAATATTTATTTTTGAAATTTGGAACACTGAGAGGATATGGAAAAAACTATCCCGCTTTTAGTCCAAGTCCCTAAGGAAAAGAGGTTTGCCCATCCATCAGTGTCCCCACTCCCTTAGCATAATTTCTGCCCCAGCTGACTAAATTCCACCCTGTTGTGTAGAACATCAAAGTGTTCAGGTACACAAGAGCCCTACACAGGTGCAGGAGAGTCCCAGTGTGTCTCCCATGGGCTGGGAAAGACAGCAGCAGTGAATCACAGTGGAGCCCACTGAGCCCATCCCACTTATCTATCCAGGTTAATGCAATCTGACGAGTGAATTGAACGTGAAGGTTTCAAAATTATTAAGCGAATTATAGATTAAGTTGGCTGACAATAAGTTACTGTACTTTTATGTCAACCATCACCCAAAGCGTGTACTGCACCTTCTTCCTCCACATTTCCTGGTAATTTCCCATTACTCTTATTTTAAATAAATCTCGCTGTCTAGGGAGTCTAGATGCATTTTAACATGAACCATAATAATTTATGAGCAATTATAGAGGAGCATGCACATAGTCTCTGAGTAATTTGTCTTTCTGATTGCTGTCATATAAATAATTTTTTGCATTGCGAATATGCCTGTTATAATTTTTGTAGGGATCTGTCACCCACAGCAATTTATATCATGGCATTGTTAAACATGTTTGCCTACCTTGTTACCTGAAAATCTCATTTTAAATTGAAATAATCTACAAATAAATAATTAACAAATAACACTCTAGCTAACGTATTAAATTTACTGCTCCACAAAGCAAGCAATGCTTGTGACTGTAGGTACATAGGCAGAAATAAAACCTTCATTCCTCTAATACAAGAGTTATATTTTTATGTATATATTAGCTGTAGAACAGCAGAGTCCAGGAACTGATATCCATCATGCTTGGGGTTTGCAGACACGTAGCAATGATAGATGCTATCCATTAGGGATGTCCAAAGAGAGATGCAAATTTTTTAGATTCTTAAAGGAGAGAAATCAGTTGCAGCCCATGAATTCTTGGCAACTTGGTATGTTCAGATTTTGATTCTGGAGAAGAGGGAACACATCCTGCATTTAAGCAAACAAAGCAAAGCCTTTAACAGCTTTGGCTGGCCGTGATCTTCACAAGGGTCACGGTGTTGGATCAGCCTTGCCATACATAACCGGTTTCACATCTCTGGCTTCCTGGCTGCGCTATGCTAATGCTGCTGTGGTGGTTGCAGAGCCCTGCCAGCATCTCGTACAACCTGGCACTGCCATGTGAGACCTGACTGCCAGCAGAGCCCAGAGCCCCCTGCTCCTCACACCATGAGGAGCACCTGAAAACTGACAGCAAGCACCCCCTTTGAAGTGCTCTTGAAATACTCCAACGTTCATTTGCTGGTCACATTTCAAATAAAACCGTCTATTAACTGCTTTGCTCACTCTTCAAATTAATGGATGTCACCTCCAAAGCAGGGTAAGCTCTTTGCATGTAGAGCTCCCTCAGCTTAGCTGACCTACCAAACTGGATGGTCAAAGGACACTGATAGCTATGAATAAAAATCCACTCTAACTACAGACTTCTGAGCTGATATGCCCAACATGGAGAGCAAGTTACCCAGTTTTACAGGGGAGAAGGAGGAGTCCACGCTGGCAGTACGTAAGGAAGAAGTGAAGGGTGCCTTTCCCCAGCAGCAGAGGAGTGCTTGCAAATAACACACAGGGAGGAAAGAAGGGGAAAATTCAGGTAAAGTGTCTGTGATGTTTCCTTTCTGTGAGTCGCAGTTTTACCCTTCTTTGAGTCAAGCAGACTTTATGTTTTAACTCTGACTACGCTCAAATTTTAAACTGCATTTTAGAAAAAATTAAAATAGTTGTCCCCTGAGAAATATAGTAGTAAATGAAAAAATGTATCTGTTGGATATAAGATCACTTAGAAACCCCCTAATCTTAAGCAAAAAATAAGTTTATTGTGATCCAAGATGGGTGAATTTTGCCGTGCTTCTCCTACTACCCTGTAACAACTCCAACTAGTTTTTTTCTTGTACCATCTTGTTTCAACAATAAATCAAGATTATTTTGCTACAGAAACAACATCTAAGAAGAGAATCACCCACAGACTTTGTCGTTTCTCTACTCTGATCTTCACTTTCTGATTTTTTTTTCCAGCAAGAAGCAGACCATTCAAAGTTACTGGTGAAAAACTGTGGGACTTACAAGACATGCAAAAGTGCAAATATTCCAAAACTCCTAAATCAAGTAATGATGAGTACAAAAAATCCCATCATTAGATTCAGCAATATGCAAATATTTCTCCAAATCTGGGTCATAAATAAGGAAAAATGAATTTAGTTATCCTTAGATGTTATCTGTTATTATTCCAAATTTTGATAAAAACTTCAAATTTCTATAAGATGGACAAAAAGGCTTTTAAGACTTGTGCATGCTTCATATTTTTGACCAGCTTTTCTTATGATCCACAGCTAAACAACCCAATTCAAATGTCAAATATTCCAGCCCAACACTCATCGTTTCCTTTGAGGTCAAACACACTGTAAATATATACTGCCAGAGGTTCAAATAACCATGGATTGCTCTGAATTATATATGCACATGGAGCCAGGAGCATTTTAGTCTTATATTGAAAATGCAAAAGAAAATATACTAGTAGATCACCAAAATTCTCTAGGGAGAGAAAAAACCCTGAACAAAATCTCAGCTTCCAGAAGCAATGGCATATTAATGAGGTCAAGACTTAGAAATTATACTTGAAGAAGAAAAATGCTGCAGCAGTGTCAGTAGAAGTGACTGGACAGGGGCATTTCATCCTGTAGAACTTGTCAGAGCCAGCTTTTCATGTGGCACCTTTTCACAGGGGCTTTTGGTAATGCTTACTGATGGAGAGAAGAGCAAATCACAGCTGGCAGGTTAAGATTTTGCTGGAGACAGAGAGCTCTGAGACACATTTTGCGAGGGAAAACAAAACTCTGTTCTCATCATATGCTTTGCTACCTCTTCCAAGTCAGATGTTCCTGAAGACAGAGGGAACCTGAAGTGCCCTTCCAAAGCTGTGCTCTTTCCATTGAGTGGATCGCTCTGCTGAGCACAGGGAAGGAGGGCACTAAAGCAACTGTTTTAAATGCAGCATATTTACCCTGAAAATGAGTGTGTGGTGACCTTGATCTACTAATCACTTCAGTATCTGGCAGGTTTTTAAAGAGCCTGTGTTGAAGTAAATGGTACAGAAATTGGAACTTATAAAAGTGGCTTGGTTTTAAATATTCAATATAATGCCTTGATTCTCCACAGCTGTCACCATGTTAGAAAACAAGGTAAAAGGCACCTTGAAAATCAACAGCAGCAGAGCCAGGACACAAACAATAAAGAAATCATACTTCATGGCTTCATGCTTTCACACATTTAGTCAAGTCCCACACACGGGTTCAAGGAACATGCCCCAGCCTATCCTGCCTTCTCTGGCACTGTCTGGCTCCTGCTCTTCCTCCTCCAGTTCCCCTCCTGCAAGGGGGTAACAGATCTGGAAGAACTGTGGGAAGGTTCATTGACAGAATTCCTGCCTCTGTCCAGCCTCCCTCTTTGCTCCACAGATGTAAAGCCAAATGGATGATCTGCAGCAAACAAGGGATCCAAACCACCAAGTTTTTTTCTCATTTGAGGATGTCTAAATTAATCTCTATTTCTTCAAAGTCAGCCATGAAATAACATGATTAAATTTGCACATCTCCCTTTTTTCTTTATCCAACTAGCAAGGGAACATTATTTTAAGCTGAAAAAGTACGTTGCTCTAGATTGGAGGGGCCAGGGCAGGTATTTGACATTACATCTGCTTACTGGATTGAACAAGTAACAAAACTTTCCTGTTTAAATCCTAAAATTTAAATTCCATAAACGAAAAACTCAGGCATCCAAAAAGTCCGTGCAAATCCAGGTATGAACTCAAATGGTGTCAATTAGCTGTTTATGCAGCTCTGAAACCTACCTGAACCCCAATTCTTCTTTTAACATACTGTCCACAAAATCTACTAAATAAAAATACTTCCATTTTCCAAGCTCCAGAAAGGAGGAAAAGTAATTTTTTTCTAACATATTGGTAATTAATATCACCATTTTTATTAGCTATTTGGATTCCTGAGGCAATTAATGAATGATGGAACAGCCCAAAGAGAGATTTCCCAACATCTCTGACACTTCTTCGGTGCACAGATCTCCAGACAGAGGAGATACAAAGAAAGAAGAATCATTATCTAAGGGAGAACAGTAATTGCTACAAGTAATAAGTAAAACAGACTGAAAATATTTCATTGCATTTATAAATAAAACTTTTACCCTAAGAAGATTTCAGGTAAGGAGCAACACACTGGAAATACACTTTATACCTGAAGGTATATGCATTTAATATTTTAAGTCATGTTGACTATACATGAGCTCTTTAAGGACACTCTCCAGGATGGTTTTAATATTCTCCAACCAAACACATTAACCACAGAGACTTTCACACACTTCTGTTTTCACGTCTTTGGCACCATGCAAACTTTAGGAATAAAGCTGAATTCATCTCAATAATTGATGAGTCTCTTTTCATTAGTCCCCTTGAATAAAGTTACTGAAGGTAAAGTAAATGGAAACTAGATCCCAGATCAGTCAGTCGCAGTCTCAAGTAATCACACAATTAAAAAACTCTATATCCACTGTTTGTTATTCCAAGAAGGGACTTGCAGGAAAGAATTGTGAATAATAAGAATTCAAAGTTAAAGAGAATGAACTTCTGTTAACTTTCTGGTCTCTGTGGCGCAGACAAACTGGTGCATGCACACAAGATTATTTCATTTTTCATCAGTTTTTCAAGTATGTGGACAGTTTGAATTGCATTAGCTGCTCTGAGCAGTGCTCTTGAGTTTGGATTAGGTTAGGAAGACTCCCTGTTGAACACACCAGGCTAAATTAATTTCTTCCAGTCTGCAGAGAGGAATCCCTGAGGGACACAGGTCTGCTGTAAGGGCTTTTACCACATCTCACCTGTGGCAGAGGAAAACCACTTGACTGAAGAGAGCAAGGAGACCATCCAAAGAGCCAGGGGAGCGCATCGCACCCCACCAGAAGAGGAAAGCAGGACTCCTGTGGATGATCTCTATGGCATTAGTGCAAGGTTTCAGCAATTATTCCCTAGGACAGCTCAGTAGGGACATTTCTGGCAGCCCAAATTTCTCGTTCACCATGCCTGACCAAGGTGCCTGCCTGGCCCACACAGCCAGCTGTGCCACTGAGCCAGGTCTTTGAGCAGGAGCCCACATTCCAGACTTCCAGAGGCCTTTTCCAACCTACCTGACCCCATGATTTTGTCCTACCACCAACAAAGCCCTTGCTGGTCACAATTTGCAGGCACATAAAAGGATTCTTTCACACCAATATCCATCGCTGGGTGCACTTGTGCTCTGCCCTATTTACTAATCATTTCTTTTCTAGCTTACAAAGACAATAGTCCATCAGAAGATTAACAAATGCTTTACAAAACTAGTTCCCTATCATAAACACACGTAGTAGAATGAATGTTTGGGCCCTGGCCATCCAAATGCTACTGGATGAACACACTGCAATGTTAAAAAAAAATTTAAAAAAAAAAGAATGCATGTGTTTTGATCAGGACATGCACATGAACAGAAGGGAACCAGTCAAGTTCATATGAATTTACTTGCAACAAATAATCAGCTTTGGTCATTTGCTCTGCCTCTACACATTTACCCTTGCATATCTAGACTTACTTGCCATTCCTCCTGTTATCCGGCACAGATAATTTCAGCTGCAGTGAGCCAATTACCATTTCCACTTCCGTGACAGGAGGACCTCTGTCTGAAAAGGTTGTGACCCATGCTCCAACCTAGGTTGTCATTCCTCATTTTAATTCATTATCTGCTGCAGAATTTAAATAGAAAACTCTCCTGACTGTGGAACACACCAAACTCCATTTCAGTAAAATGAACATTCACAAATCAAAACAGTATTTGCTTTTATAGGACAACCATGAACAGAAGTGTTAGAGGGCTATTTGATTAAAATGTCTCTAAGTGGTGAATTATGAAGTGCTTTCAAAATAAGGTATTTTTAAACAGTAAACATTGTTCTTAATATTTGCTTCTATTTAAAATAAACAAACATAGAATTATCTTTATTGCAAGCCATTCTAATTACACATAAGAAAGAAAAATGAAGGATGATTGAAAAACGAGGCATTACAAGAGCTACCTGTGCTAGAGACACATCTCTCTGGGTAAAGCAGCAACTGGAAATGAAGAGCTATGCTCTGTAACACAGTGCTGCACGTTTGCTTAGGAACTCCTTTACATTTACATAAACATTTTCTAAAAGCTGCCTTTTGCAACATCCTGCAGCACTGAATCCACTGGCAGCCCCGCACCCCCCAGTTCTGCACCCCCAGAGAAAACAAGGGATGGGACCATCAACAAGGTCGATGGGACCACATCCACTTCCACTTCTCACAGACCATGAAAAGGGGGCTGTGATGGCAGCCTGCCCTCCTTCCCCCAGCTGTGATCTGACAGTTTCCACCAAATTCCAACCCACTTCCAGATTGTGAGTGGTGGCCCTGAGTGGGCTTTGTCACCAGTACCACGACTCCCCCACAGTCCCCTCTCAGGCTCCTGTTCCTGGGTCCTCACCCCTCCCCAGCCCCGGTGATGGCCCCTCCTTGGAGTAGAGGGGCTGTTCTGTCATCACCAGGACTGCGGCTCCACAGATGTGCACATTCCTAGGGACTTCATCCTCTTTCCAGTCATTGTCCAAAGCCTTTACTCAGGAGACTCAGAGCAGGGCTGACACTACTGAAACCCCAAAGAAACTGGTCCTGCTTCCAGCTGACACACAGCAGGCCCTGTCTTTAAATGAGAACCATCATAAAACAGACAGACCCCAAACCAGCCCAGTTTACAGCCTTTTCCTCACACTTCCCTGAAACTTCACAAGCCAGACACAAGAACTGGCAACAGGAACATTTCACTTATTAGTAAGCAAAAGCAACAAACTGCAAATACTTCATTACTAATACATCATTTGCTCTGAACAGCACAAAACAAACAGGTCTGTGTTTTATTCATGGGCCTCCTGTCATCCTCAATGGCCCCAGCTCACTGCAAAACATGTAGCTGCCGCTGTTTCACCGAGCTGCGCCCGAGAGGGATGAGAAGATGGAGATGTTTGAGCTCCAGGCTGAGGCTCGGCAAAGATGGGAGTTTGGGTCTGGGATGCGGGAGGGGAGCTGGAGAGCCCTTGGCACCTAAGGCTTTTTTTTAGATGTCAACACCTCCTCCAGGTGGGACACTGTCCTGCAGCCCCATCATCCATCAGCACATTGTTATTAAATCATCATAGCTCAGCTGTAAAAAACAACTCTGAAATTTGTCATAAAAGCCTCCATCTGAGCTACTGATAAACCAGAAAAATTACATAACTGGAGCAACATGTTTAATTGATGTCTCTCCACTGGTGCTGACTGGTTACCCAACACTCTGTAGGTAGTGTGGAGGCTTCTCATTTTCTATCGCACCTCTTGCTTTCTCACTCCCAGTTTCTTGACCTAACCCCCAGCCATCAATTCCTGTCCCAGCTTTGGGAATCAACTGCCTCAACAGCTTTAGGACCAGTGTTTTAGTAATATTTTAAAATTATTAATACAACAAAGTGTTGAGGTGGCTACACCTGGATCGGCCACTGTAGGGATCACCCCAAAGAAAACTCCTATGCTTTCCACTTAGGGCACCATGCTTTGAAACATGGAAAATTCAGTACTTAAATTCCTGAATAGAAAAAAAATCACAGTGACTAGATAGGACATACAAAGCTAGATATCTTCTTTTTCCATCCATCTTCTTCATAAAGAGTGGGCTTATTTCAAAGCCTACCTGCAGTTATCTCAGTGAGTTTGAGGGGTTGCAAATCTCAGTGCCTGGGGGACCCTTGTCCCTGCTCAAGGTGGGCAGGCTGTCCATGCTCCTCCTGCCAGCTCGGGGAGGGCTCCTGGCTCAGGGCTGAGGCTCTCCTGCACTCTGGTCCCTGATCTTTTTCGTACCATCCCCACTAAATACATGTAGAGTTCTGCAAATTGTGGGGAAATTCCCCAGTGGGGAAGCTGGGGATGGGAAGGAGGATTAATTATTGACACACAGTGTTGTGAGTGGATACATTCCCAATTTAAAATGCTCTCTGTAATTCAAGCCAGTCAATTTTAGTATTGTTTTGACTGTATTATTTTTTTCAGTTCATGATGACAGATTTTTCAGTTGAGATGACAGAACTGTCATCTGTCCAGCTCTACATCTGAAGGAAGAGGAAAACGACTGTTTCCAGCCAGAGGGGAAAAAGCACACAGGAGGCATGTGACCTCAGGGTAAGGATTTTGGGCTACAGGGAAGTGAAGTGAGAGGTGTCTGACAGTCTAACACGTGCTCCTGGAGCGAAAAAAAAAAAAAAAAAAAGGCACTTTTCAAGCGCTCTTATCAAGGTTAAAACAGAATTAAATGCCAACAAATCAGTCCTGTTTTCATACGATACAAAAGTGCAGCCTCAGAGGTGTGGATGGCATCCAGCTCCCCCACAACCTCCGCACCCTGCACACTGTGCCGACACTTCTGGGAGCACGTCCCTACAGCAAACCCTCTTTGTGAGGGGGGAAGAGGAATAAAACAGAGAGAGGCTGTGTTGGAAGCAGAAATAAAGAGATGCAGACGCCACACAAACTATGTTAAAGGAACTGCTGACAAAGAGTTCTTCAAAGATGAAGACTGTTGCATTTCTATTAAAAATAAGAGTATCACAAATGCAATCATATTTTTTCATGTGTCACTTGTGAAATAAATGATATTTCACTGTGAGGTTGACAGTGTAAGAAATGCAATTAGAATGATTTGCATATTAAAGATATTATTATGTCTTCATTGTAAATATTTCCATCATGATGACTTTGAACAGAATCTTTGCAAACAGAAATATAAATATCCTCATGCCAGATTTCACATAATCTGAAATCATGCTGTGTCAAGTTGTCAATTTTAAGAATTCTCCTAAACCATTACAAATCTCATTTTAATCTCCCCGAAGACTCAACTGCTTTTACATAATTGAAAATAACCACTGCTTGTAATGTGTTAATTTTGATGTGCAGTGAATACCATGTTGCCAGAACCCTTCCAGCCAACCACTATTTTGAAAAGCTGCACTAATTTCTCCATCTCCAGACTGCCTGGGGCTGCATAAACCTTTACAATGCAAATTTTTTGCTATTGTTTAATACTAAATATTCCAAAGTATGTCATCAAAATGATGAGAATTGGATTTTTTTTCCCCTCTTCCCTGGGACTGATTAGTGTGTCTTCAGTAAGAAAGATAAGCAAATACAACCTCATTAATGAGCTACGAACTTGAGATAACAAAAAGCACCACTAATAGCCCAGTTGCTATTGAAGTGCTTCTCCTGTTAGAAGAGACAAATCTACTCAGCAGGCATCACGGACCCTGCACTTCTTTGCTTCTATTTGCATGTATTTAAAAATAATCTTGGCACTCCGGAGAGCACAGATAACATGCTTGAAGGGTGGAAGGGATGACAGCAGTGTCCCACCAGACCCAGATCAACAGACAGGCAAACACCGGCACAGACAGAGGGGACTGGGGTTACAACTCTGAGTCTCAAGAATATTCACAAACTTTCACTGCACAGAGATGTACACAAAGAAAAAAATATGGTGCAAGAAGAGTGACTTTCAATCTAGTTTTGCAAACTTTACATTAATTAGAGAATGATTTCTCAAACACCCATGCATCTCTAACTTTGTGATGGGAAAACCATTTACTGCTAAATGACAAGTGTAGGCTACATGCTAAATATTCTGAATTTTTGGTTCTCTAAATTACTCTTAACCCGACATTATTCCTTTCTACCTTGTGTTTTTTAATAGAATTACATATAGCCTGCAGCTCCAAATCTAAATGAAAAATACAGCTCCAACTGAACCTTAAGGAAAAAAAAAAGGCAAAAGTTAATGAGATTTAAATTAGTAACAGCCAAAGCTTTCCCTTAAAGAAAACATTATTGATTTTAAAGAGCTACCTAATGAAAAAGAATGGCACTCATTTAAGACTTTGCATGAGCTACATTAGAGTTTAATTTATAATAATAAATAAGGATGTGCTTTACAGTGCAATGAATCAGCAAAATTTATGTACATATTTTTATGAGTTAACTATACAGTCCTTATGCCTTTAATCACAGTTTTGGGTGAACTGTTTACAGCAGTAATTACATTACAGTTTATAAGGCCCAGACCATGACAATAATTAAGTATCTGTTCCCTATAAGAGTTAAATACCTACATAGCTCGGGGGCTTATAATCTATTTTTCATTTGTAAAATGGAAATGGATACTGTTTTCCTTTATTCTTTATTAAACAATGCTTCTATTTTAAGTTCAAGTAGCTGATTATTGGAAAAATTCTCCTCCTATGAATGCTCTGCAGCTTTTATACACTTAGAACAAAAAATTATTATCACCAAGAAAGGTAATACATGGACTCCTTGAAAATTCCCTAAATAGGTAGGACATTTGTCAAGCTCCTGGTTTTCATACATTTTCATTGAAACACAATTCTGTGCAATCACAAGATACTTCATCATATCAGTACAGTTCAGGAATATAACATTGTGATCCTATGGCATTTAAATATGGAACACTGGTGCCCATGCACAGGTCATTATCTGGCTGCATTTCATAAGCCTACTAAGTCCAGTTTCCTCTTTGAGAACTGCTGAGAAAACAGATGAAGTCCTCCAAGGAAGTTTCAAATGACTTTTAAACCAAATCACTTATACAAAAAGTAAGCATGCCTGGACCCAGTCCAAATAGAACTTCACCTCATAATTAATTAAGGCTCCAGACAAAACCCATAAGAACAAAAGGAACATTCAGTTCATTTGATGAGATACCTGAAAGTGCTAAAACTTTAAGCTCTGTAAGTTGTTAATTTCCCTCTCAATTGCTGAAATCAAGCTTGCCTGGGGAACTCCAAGTGCCCCTTTTGGTTCCCCAGCTCACATCTTGGGAGGCACCTGCTCAGATTGACTGCTCAAGTGACGGAGCTGCTCAGAAGCACCTCAAAGGGCTGTCAGTGTGTCACCTACGTACAGGCAGACTGACCTCCATCTAGTATTGATGAAAACGTGGTGGTTATCACCTCACCAACCCTAAAGATGAAATTTCTCTCTTACAGCAAAAGCAGGGACAAAGGTAACTGAAGTTCCTCAATGAATCAAGCAACACATTTTTACATCTAAAATTCAGCTCGTGCATGCCACGATAACAAAGTATACACATAGAGGTGCCCCATACCACAGTCCCAGCAGAGCATTTTCCTGCAATCCAGTTCACCGGGACAGCACTTCACAGGGGAGATAATACTTGTCCAAACATGACTGAATGGTCGGACTTCATTTTTGCTTTGTTAAAGCAAAAGATACATTTGCAAAGAGATGCATTTATTTTTAATAAAGAACATTCATACACATTAATTTCACCTGCCACAAGACTGTCTCTTGAAGAGATTCTTTAAAGTAACTGAATAAAATTTAATTCATCTGTTGCACAGAACTAAGAATTACATCTGCCTCTTTGTGAGCCGATTTACAGATCCCTGGCCGATCTCCCCTACCTTCAATATCCTGCTGTGGCCACCTTCTCGTGACTGTGGTCATCTTACTCACTTGTCATTACAATTCAGAGCAGTAGTGCAGCTCCAAATCAAATCCTACTGTCATCCTCCCTCATCTTTCCCAGTTCAATCCACAAAGTGGGGTTTGCTGTATAGAACCCGTACTAATCAGGAGAATATTACTCTGGAGGCTCCACTGCAGGTACACACACACATGCACCCTGCCCCAAATGGAGACAAACAGGTCTGAGTCAATGGTTTGTCTTCAGGCCACTCCGTGAGGCTGGGAGACATCCAAACCCAGAGATCAGCAGAACCCAGGACTCAATCTGGTTTGAAGCAAAACCCCACAAACCACACAACCATTTAGATGCACATGCTTCTGCCTCAAGTGCTTTGTCCTAACGATCTGCTCTTGCTGCACCAAGTTATGTGCTGCTAACACAGATCTAGCCCAGGGTGCCCTAAGATGGGACTTTCTATTAATTCTGGAAGTGATGTCCTTCAGACTTCATGCATTAAAAGAAGAGCTCCCAGAAGCAAGCAAATTCTTGAACACATATTCTCAGGGAAGACATTTTGGTGGAGCAAATGCAATTGCAACTGAAGTACACTAAGTTGGTTTTGTACTTTTTTCTTCCCTTTACTTAATTATAAAGTAAATTTATGAGTATTGTGCTTGTGGTATTCTCTAAGGCATGATGAAAAAAAAACCCTGAAACTGCAAGAATTGCAACCCTGAAGGGATCTGAAAGGAAATACTGAATAGACTCTAGCCTATCATTGCTCTAAACAGTATCATGTATTTTCGTAATGTTCAGTAAAATTCTTTGGAGATGAACAGAAGTCAGTCCTTCCTTCCCCATGCAAATGTGACCACGGAGGACACTGCACATCAGTGAGATGCAGCACAGAACCACTGTGAAGGCTTAGGCCAGCAGTGTGGATGGGCACAGTAACCCCTATAACACGTGTGGGTTTGGACCTAAGCCAAAGGGACTGAGAATTACCAGTGGACAGAGGGCATCAGCTGGCAGTTGGAACAGCCCTAAATTGAATAACCTAAACTAAATCTGAGGGAAGCAATAAACAGCTGTTACTCACCCTGCTGCCACAGTGATTTTCACATTCGAGCAAGTCTAAATTTTAAAACTTTTCTTGTGCTTTTATTTGATTCCACTTTATACCACACTGTTCCTTTTCAGTTGTTTCACAGCTGATGCAAAGTCACTTTCTGATAAAGTATTGACCAGAGCTCAGGACACCCCAGTTTAAATCCTGCTTCCCAAAAAACCAGTTTGTATGCAGCTCAGATTGCTCTGACAGTGTACAGCCTTGTACTTCTTGATTTTAATTACCATTGCCCACATTAAGTGAAGAAAGTTTAGCACATCACCTCTGACTTCTGAAACTTTCACAAGTAACAGGCTACCACAAAATACCTTTTTTCTATTTTTTCCCCTTGTGCCTCCTACAGGTTGGGGTTTCTGCATTGTTTCCACCCACAGAGTTTAACCAGCTTCATCTGCACTCTGTAGTTCATACTAAAAACTTCAAAACTTGGACATTTAAAGCTTGCCTTTTTCCCCAGGAGCCTTTAGGTGAGTGTTTGTTCTGTTTTAAACATTCTAGTGGGAATTCCTACAAGCACCTTGCCCTTTCCTTTCTGCCTGTAGGAGGATTGTCACTTTCATTGCAGGGAGACAACAAAGAAAAATATCCTTGCCACACAGACCCAGGTTCCCCTAGTGAAATGATGTACAAGAGAGATGGTATTTCTTTGGGGATGGAAAGAAAATGTTCACAAAGAGGTGGCTGAATCATTCAAGCATTCATTATGCCTGCATTACTTTACCAAGTCTCTTTTGAGCTTTGACAAAAGTTTCATAGTCAGATGAGACCAAGTGTTGTGCTCTGTAAGCTTCAGCTGCAAATGAAAGAAGTCCTCCTACAAAAAGTGTCTGAAGACCATTTCTTTCAGCTTTGCCAAGGCCAGGCTTTCTCTGGTCTTGCATAGCCCCAGATGGTGAAGGCTATCTTGGGACAGCCTTCTCGAGGAGACAAAGTCTGCCCACCATTCAGATTAATATGCTAACAAAATCTCTTGCCCATTAAAGATGCAGTTTAAAATCTGATTTTCTCTTGTTAGAAAAAATTATCTAGTACAGACTTTGTCAAAAGAGCTTTGTTAACACTAACACTTGAAAAACAACTATGCTAATATGACATTTTCCATCCACTTGTTCTGTACTTTTATGCCACTTAGCACTGAACTACAGCAATTCCCTCCCAACCTCGAATATTTGGCCATGTGAGTATGCAGGAGGTCACTTTTTATTATTTTTACTGCACTAACCTATTGCCATTTTTGACATATCTAGAGTACATTTGCACTTTAAACCTGACTAAATGTGCCATCTGGACAATAGCCTTGTTGACACAATGTTAGTTTACTAAAAAGGGTTATTATCTAGTAAACTAGTACTCTAGAAAAAACATTTGGGGCAAGATCATTTTTACATGTCCAATTTCTCCATGCTTTCACACAAAATATGCCCTGGCAGTCACTTATCACAGAGATCAGCTCTAAGTCTCAGCTCTGAAACCTAGATGAAGCTGAAAAGGGAAAGTCTTGGGGAACTCTGTCACTTAAAGAAATCATATCTTGCTGTGATGCTGGAACTACATTTAGAAAGAGGACAAAATAGCCATCCTTTCCTAACTAGCATTTTAAAATGCACAAGTTTTCAAAAAGCATCTATTCTGCAGTTCCAATGTTCAAACTGGTACTTGTGCAGCCACCACGGTTCAGCCACACAGCGCTTGATCATCTCTTCTGTGAGACTGTAATGCACATTTGCCACTTTGTGTGCTGAAGAAATATCATAGGCCGTGCCGAGATGTTTATCAAACGCATAAAAATAGTCTTATCCCCAGGAGTTTAAAAGTTTGGTAAGAAAAGCAGATAAAAGGAATTATCCCCATTTCCTAAAGAAAACAGAAACACTGAAGTTCCAAGGCAAGAAAACATTTTCATACACAGGAACACTTTTAAAAACGACACTGCTCAGGCAGTTCCTGATGAAGGTAATTTTACTGAAAGGATCTGAACACAAATCTGCAGCCCACAGCTTTCACTGCGCGTGCTTCCTGCTCGTGGCTTGCTCAGACTCTGGGTTAATAAAACAGTAATAACCAAAATTAAATATAGACTGAAATCATCAGCCTTCCATATTATTTTCACCTCAGAGCTGCCAGAGTCCAAGAGCAGAGGCCAAGATTCAGACTTATATCATAGACGTCTCTGCTAAGCCCTGAGCACTGAAGGATCCCCAAATCATGAGTCCTTTGTTAGAGCTGTCCTCAGCAGAGCTGCATGCACCCAGTCCCACTAGCAGAGCTACAATCTGTACCAACATCCCTCACACACCACACTCAAGCTCTCTGAAGTTTTGGGTTTGCTACATGATACACTTGCGATGATCCCTTAAAGTGTTGGGTTGTTGGGGTTTTTTACATCTTGACTCCCCACTTTTTCCCCACCATCTTTTTCTTTTCAATCTATGCACAAAAATATTCTTGCCAGACTTTCATCACCTCAGTCTGCTACAGGAGACAGCTGGCTACACAAATCTACCTATTCATAGATATTTTTTAAATACAGATCAAAAGAAAGGCATTTAGATTAGAGGGGCTAGCTGAGGACTTGAAGTGTGCTGTTTTAAACAAAAAAAAAACCAAACAAAAAACCAAGAATCTATAGTCAACCATCCCTGTATCACGTGGCTTTCTGATTTCATTAACAGCTACCGTGATTTCTGAATTTAGTTTTCATTTATAAAAGCCTGACCCCGAATGTACTCAAACTAACACTATTTTCTCCCTGGGAAGAACCAGTGCTATGTTTCTTGACTTGTAACTTGCTTTCCTCTCAGTCCCAGCTTTTACACAACACCTGTCCAACAGCTCAGCAAAGAGATGAGGATAACACAGGGAAGCTCCATGACCCGAATGTACGGCCCCAAACCATTCTGCAACAGACAGATGTCCACAACATCATGGCCAGAAGAGACGCTGTGCTGCAGGCTGGACTTGAGCTTCAGCCCCTACCAAGGAAACAGCGCTGTCACCCAGGCACGAGCCAGCAAGGAATATTTAGTGTCATATGGCTGCACTACATTGAGTGGTGATCATTAAGGCAACAGTGCAGAACCTGCTTTTATTCTCTGAACAAACAGAACCCTAAAATCTCCACGCTGACAGTTCAATGGGAAAGAAGGAAGTTATTTGTTTGGCCATTTTTTTCACACTATGTCTTTTATTATTATTTTAAAGCTTTCATCCCCAAATCACATCAAATGCCAAGAATCATAGAATCATCAAGGTGGGAAAAGACCTGTAAGATCATCAAGTCCAAGTATTCACTGTCCCTTAAAAACAAAGCACCTGGATTCCACCTGTACCTGCAGTGCATCGTATCCATGAAGTTAAAGCTCAAAAAAGGTGAAGTTTTTCCTCAAATGCTATAAAAGATTCTTCACGCTACAGTGAAAAATCACTTATCTGCACATTTCATGCAGCTCATGGGTGAGCCAGCTGTGGTACAAACCTTCCACAGAGCTGGGATGATTTGCAGGACTCCAGACAACTGCTCATAGATACACTGAGTCAAGTTTGTGGTTGGGGCAAAGGTTGCCAAAAATTTTACTTGTGGCCACATTGAATGGGTGGCTTCTTCCAAAAAGGCTGCTATATATCCACATTTATCATGGTGGAGTTCAAGGGCTGCCAGCCAGCTCTTCATGGAAAGCTATTTGCAAAGCTTTGCTTTCATTTGAAAGCAGGGGAAACTTAATAAGCGTCACCAATTGCTCCCACTATCCCATTAGACCACAGCAGCAGCGAGTGTGGTAGCAGCTCCTGGTCATGCCCGGCAGGTTTGCCCCACAGCTTCTTTCTGTGCTGCCCGTGCCTGAGCTTCAGAGCAGGCATAGAAAAACTCACTTTTTAAAAGGAAATGTATACCTGAAGTGAATCGTGACCCTGATAAAAGCTTAACTGTCTTTTTTTCACCTTTGCTCAGTTGAAGCATAGAACAGCAGTCATGCAGTACTAGGAGCCAGTAAAAGGAGTCACACAAAATCCAGATTCCAGAATATTACAGTCACTGGCAGGATCTTCACTCTCACTCCTACTTTTGTCACTTTTTCTTTTTTTTTTACCTCCTGCACAAAATACAGCGACTGGGAGATCATTCCTTCCCGGGACAGGCAGCTGAGGGGCAGTGGACCCTGGGCAAGTTCCTCTGCAACAGGTTTGAGAGGGAATGCGAATCTCCTGAGCTGTGCAGATGGTGAACACCACCTGGCAGAGTGCCCCAGCCATGCTGTGCTTACCTCCACAGCACCATGCGGGCAAACACCCTCCTCTGGAGAACCCACTGTCCCCAAGGGCACTTCAGAAGGCCAGTGCTGGCAAACAATCAATGCAGACAACCCTGTCTTCAAAAGTCTTCTTTCCAGCAGCAGGGCGCACGTATGAGTGGGAGGGCTCTCAGCAGGACCTCAATGCAGTATCACCACTACAAACACAGGCTGCCTCTTAGTTGAGCTGCCCAGGTCCTGCTGCCCACCCCCAGCAGCTGGTGGGCACCCGAGGAGGCTGCACACCCTGGAGTAACATCCCTAGGGAAGGAGCAGTCTCAAAGGAGACAAACAGATAGCGAGCCTTATAGGAGAGCACCAGACTGCACATGTGTTTTGGATCCATGCTGCAAGCTGCTAAACCTGCCACAGCTCTGGCCCCAAACACCCAAGCTGCGCTTACATGAGCAGAGCGTGGGACCGCTGCCAAGGCACGGGGCTGCAGCGGGTCCGTCACCGTCTGTGCCACATCCCCGCACACCTCGTCAGCAAGGGCCCCACTAAGCCAGTGGGAATGCTGAGGTTTCCCCTCCCCAGCTGCAGAGCAATCTCCTCGCATGGGCCTGATGATTCACAGCTCAAGCACTGTGCAAGGCTGGTCTTGCATAGCAGCACTGACCCATGAGCCGCCAGTGGTTACATGGCTCCTTCTGCTCGCCGAAGCAGAGAAAAGCCTACAGGGACTCTGCTCACTAACCTCCCACAGGAGCCATCACACGGTCCCTCCGCATGCTCTGATCAATATTTAAATGATGGGGATGGCATTAAGAGGCTCTCCTCCCTGTACTGATATGGTGCCTCCAGACATCCCATCTGGACAGGGTCTGAAGGAAAGAAAAGAGATGAACCCTGTACTGTGTCTTGAAGGTCAGTAGGTTCAGGCATGTTTGAAAGTTTAACTAAGGCTTTCTGGCAGGTCATCTCCCTGTTTCATGATGTGGAAACAATTTTATTTAATACTTCATTGAAATAACAGACCGTTGCATAATACCCCCGACAACAGTCTTCAGTGCAAACCTGCCACCCCAAACAGGTAAAGCTTCAACGCAGTGTAATTAACAGACTGTGAATTAAAAGCTCTGTAACATCCACCTGAAGCTGATACACCTGTCCCTTCCCTTTCCACATCAGTGCTGAAGCGAAGCAGCTGGACACTGCAATGAAGCACTGGCTGCTGCCCTGTCAGGACCAGCCTGTGGCCACTCACACCTGTGGCCTCATCAGGTCACCCCAGACATGCACTTTGGCTGGCTTCCCCTCACACTGCTTCAGCCCTCCTTACTTAAAAGGTGCATTTCCTTACCAGTGGCACTGCTAATGCAGTTTCCACTGTGAGGCACAATATGACTTTTCCAGGACCAGAGCTGAGAAATTGTGTTCTAATAAAACATTACACTACCTGCTCCGAAACACTGTGGCTCCAAGGCTCCCTGAGTAACTACAGTGGGGGTAAAGTGCCTTTCCCCTTTCAACACACACCAAAAGGCAGCATCAGACACTCACCATAATGCAACTGCTGCAGGAGCTCCACACCTCCTGCATCATTTCAGCCTGCAATGCCCAGCATGCAGGCAAGGAGAAAGGAGTATCCCAATCTGGTATTTAAAACATGAACATAAGTGAGATTCCTCACTCCTAATTCTGACTTTCTTGCTGGTCTGCTTAATGCTCACTCCTATCGTTCTGTAGAAATGATTATGACCTTCCATATCCTGCACTGATTCCAGCAGCAACATTTTTCATATTTCCCTGTCACAACCCATGCCCACATTATCTGAATACAGACACTCCTGGGAGTGAGCATCAAACAGACTTTCACAAGGTAACACAGATTCAAGCAGATGGACAGCCCCTGGTTTTTAAACTGTACCATTCCACGGGGTTTCTTTTAGTCAATTTGATCACCTCTGAGGAAAGGAAGCTTTACACCTGATGCATCTGTGCTGTAAGACCCCCTGCCTTTAAAACGACTTTTCTGAGTGTTATTGGAAACAACAACATTAAGATAATGACAAGACTGGCAGTGAGAAATTCACAGGGGATGCAAAATAAATGAAATCAATTAGTATTATAAATACAGGCTGAGTTTCACGTGTCTCACATGTCGATTACTCATACTGAACTTTTGAGACTTTATTATTAACAGGTTTGTTTTGGCAAAAGCTATAAAAAATGAACAGAAAAACCCAACCGTGCTATTTTAAACTTGTGCCACCACACCGCAGATTACATAGCTGCAAATAAAATGGAAGAATATTTTTATGAGCCATAAAATGGCTCAGCTAATACCAAGAGGCATTACTGAAACAAAAATTTTGAACAAGCCTGCATCACAGCAAGCCTAATTTTGATTTTCCCAGCGAAAAGAAGAACAATTCATACCCGTATATGAAAGTGGATCAGCTCTGGTGGATCATACATTAAACGAACTCATCGGTTTTGAGGTCAGCTGTCATTCTTTCCAAATTGCTCCCAGAGCAGATCACAGAGCAGATGGAAAAGGCCAGTTTGACATGACTCTTTGGCTTAATTATAGCATTACTAAGACAGCATATGGAGTTGGTACGTACTGTAGAATTTTACCCAATAACTTTATTTCTCAAAAATTCAGTGATCTGCTTCATTTGCTTTGACTTGATCTTCAGGACATACTGTGATTGCATTATTTTTACCTGTGCATTACTAGGTCAAACTTCCTTAGCAAATCCAATAACTGTATATCCACATTAAAGTTCAAAGAATCACAGAATTTAAATTCTACATCAAGTACATGATCTTTTTCAAAGCATCAGTATTTAAACTGATTAACTGTTTCCAGTGCTAATTGTGTCAGATCCCTCGAGTTACCCTGTGACTGCTCTGAGACAAGTGATGCCAGACTGGTCTAGTGACAAAAAGGCTTTGTGTTGCATAGACTAACATCCCCCAAAGAATCATCTCATGGCATATGCCTGTCCATATGCACAACGCACCCACAGTGCTCGCAAAGAGAGCAAAAATAGGTCCAATAGGAAGAGCAGAACAGATAAAATCTCTAACACGGTACCTGGAAGCATCTTAGCATGGCAGTGCTCCATTTGATATCCTTGGCTTACAGAAATCACTGCAGTGCTCACATCTGCAAAGTAACCACCTATCAACAGGACATTTTGATACTGATCTTCTGCTGGAAATTCTTTAGAAAAGGTGAAAGCCAAATAAAATTGGAAACTGTAGTTCTAGTCCTCTAAATACTGCAGTTATGTAGGTGTTAACAGCAGTTACCTATGTCAGACATTCCAATTGCAACACCGATAAACTGTTCAAGGTTCAGGTCAGATATCAGGGTATATTTTAGGTGCTGACATGATAAAATACAGAACCATTTGCTACAATGGAAAGACTTTAAGTGGACTGAAACCATCACTAAAATTCCTCCAAGGTCTATTATCGCACAGAGGGTGTTTTGCACAGAATCCCAAATCACTGCCAAATGTATCAAAAACAGGAAGCCAGAAAATCTAGCTTCTACTTGATTATTTAATACCCTTAGCCTGTTTTCATAGAAGGAGGAAAAGGGAAAGGACAGGCCTGTCAAATTGTGATGGAAAGTGGTTCATTTTCACTACCCTCTTTCTAAGCAGCTCAGCTTTTTCCTGCTGGGTAGGAATGGGAAGGGTGAAAAAAAAACTACCACCACCAACAAAGAAAACTGTTGAAGTTCTATGATTTCTAAATAGAAATTTTAGGGAAAAGCTTCATTTTGAAATTTCATCACAAAATGAAATAGAAAACAATAATTTTCTTGTAAAAATGTGACCTCTGGAAACCAAGTTTTCACCAAGATGTCATTAGATACACACAGCTGTTTGCTGTTACACAAAGGACTCCAAATGCAGCCCCTTTCCCTGCCAAAGCAGACCCTCAAACTTCCCATTGAGAACTTCTTTACAAAGGTACTTTGGGCCCCCAAAACATCCTTGTCACCTTTTGTTCTTCACTTTACCTTTCCTAAAGACAAATCGAACTCAAAAAATAAAGGTGGAAAAAGCAAAATAACACAGCACCAAAAACGTAACAGTTTTGAAAAATTCTCACGGCCTAAAACATAAAAGTGTCTGATTTAAGAGGCCAGTTTCTCACATTGTCACATTAACAAATGATCATCATCAACCTGTAGTTTAACTACTTACATTTATAATCCTAGTGAAAAGAGATGGATGGTGTGTAATGGCTCTTCATTTGTTGCCTGGGCAAGAACCAGACCCTATTGCTCCACCAGGTAAGCAGGTCCAAGCTCTCTGAGGTGCCATGGAGTCTGTCTGCAGATGCTCCCAGCTCCTTCTCAGTGTTTTCAGGGCCCCTCACCTCTGTGACCCACTGCAGTGTGTGTCAAGTGATGGGATCTGAATCCACAGCAAGCACAGCCCTACTGCAAAGAACAACCAGGATCAAACACCACTGACACAAGAATATCGAACAGGGAAAGAAAATGAGGAATGAGTGTGGCAGAATAAAAAAGAATCCAATGAGTACTTCTGGATACTCCTCACATGGTGCTCTCTCTCCTCAGATTCTCGCTGCACTCCGTTTCAAATGCAGGTAAACCTACAAGTTAACATTTCCTTCAACCCTGGTAAGAAAAAAGAAACTCCTCCTGAACATTTATAATTCAGAAACATCTCCTGTGAATTTTTCTGAGGAAGCAGAGGTTAATGTTGGGTATTCCCTATGTATCTGCTCTGGTATCTATGGAATCCATGCCTAATGCTGGAGTTACTATAGCACACAAGGAAAGTCGCAATTCTATCTTAGGAGTGCGATGACCCAAGTTAACCTGGTCTCAGCAATCCCAAACGCCAGGAGCTCAGACTCCCATCCTGCCACAAGCCAAAAAAGTAGTTTCATGTTTTTGTTAGAGAGGGGCTGTGGAACGTACTACTCATTCAGTGTTATAACTTTGATCCATTTTTTTATGTTTCCACTAAGACTTACTTGACTTAAAGTAAACAAATGGGGAGCAAAAACATTGAGATGCTTCTGGCTGAGGCTTTTAAAAGACTTAGGTAAAAAAGTGCCATTGAGAATTCTGGGCCTACAAAATGCAGTGCTATATACCTAGAGCTGCACTCCACCCTCACAAGATCATACATTTCAAAATCCTTACTATATGCATATTTTTGCTGTATTTTGAACATTCACTATTTAGTATTATAAAATTACTTCATTCCATAATGCTTGTGGACATTTAAAAAATACAATATTCATGCGAAAGTTTATCTAACTTTCATATACAAAACTTAGCTGTTTCTCGTTCACACCTGAAATGATTTCAAATCAACCTGTTTCTATCCAAACGGCTTTGCACAATTAAGTGCATATCTGAGAGACAAGCAGCAGCCACCTTCTAACGAGAGACAACAGCACTAACCTTCCACTTTTCTGCAAGCACTGCAAGTCACAAACACACTTTCCAGAAGCGAACCTCGTTACTCCCCAAGGACAAATGGAAACCTGAAAGAGGTCTCCTAAGAGGTGCTTTCACAATCACAGCATAAAAGCACAGGTGAAAGGCAATTTTTCCTGCTGGTGCATCTCCCAACAAACAAGTAATTCCTCCTTCATCTTGGGAACAGACTTTCAGATAACGTAAAATAGAAATTATCTGGGGCTATTTTAGCAAGAAAAAGATATTGCTTCTACCTAACACTAAGCTGTTATGATCAGAAGCCAAACTGCATTTTTACTACGACAAACTTAGAAGGCAAAATTGGAATGTTTCAACTTGACAAATATAAAAAAAACATAGGGGGAAGAAGGTCCACCTAGGTTTTAAATGATGCTTTAGATAACTCAGTTTGACACTTCAGAATTCAGCTTGCACTGCATCCTTCACAACAAGGAAGACAGGCTGCACAGGATATAAAAGATGAGGTTATCTGCTTTGCTGTTACAGGCAGGACCTAGGTCCTGCTACATCCTTACCTATGCTCTCAATTAAATTGTCCTACAAAAAGTTGGTTATTGGTACAAAAGGCAACATCAATCCTTTTATCTCAATAGAAATATGTACCCAAGAACTGGGGTCATCTCGTCAAACCAGGCCACTGTGTTTTACGTGAAGCAGCACAGAGTGAGCCCATGATCCTGGCAGGGACGTGTGGACAAGCTCATCAGTGCCCAGCCTGCTGTGGGGACCCTCATGGGAGTGACCTGAGCAGAAGTGACAGAAATAGCCAGGCAAAAGCAACGTGAGATGCCCAGGATCCACCTTATGGATGCAATAATAAAGACTCAGAAACTACATCGGTGAAGACCACATAGAAAAGAATGATGCCAACATGATGGGATGACTGAGCATACAGCTAGTGGAGTCACAGCAAGAGGCTCCACTGAATTGCTAAATGCAGCATTCCTGAAGTCTCTAACGATAACATTTTCAATGTCTATTTAAATAGTAAATACCTAAATAAACAAACAAATAAAAAACCTCCAAAATAGCAGCAAAATGGGTAATTGACATACAACAGAAGAGACACTTTGTTCAGGTAACAATTCCCAAAGTGACATCCTCTAACTTAGAAATCACATGCAGTTCAATGAAACCCAAAGGTGTATTTTTAATGAGAAAGACTGTGTAGTCAATATCTTTGTCTTAAAAGAGCCTTTTCTGGGGTGCAGAGGAAAACAGAAAAGAAACTTTGATATCTCTGGCATTTGTCATAGGCCTATCCAGCCTCTCTAATCTATTGCAGTTTTAGGTGCATGACTTAAGCACATCCATAGATTTGCCTGGTGAAGGATGAGGGATGGTCTGCACCTCGCAGTTACTACACATCTACACCGGTCTGACCAGAAACTTGACTCTCCCAGAGCCTTTACAGGCACCTCTTCACCACCAAAATCCTCTTCAGTGGCTTTTTGTAAACACAGTTTTTGCTCAAGTTTTGGATGCACTCCCTCCGAAACAAAACCAGAATTTCCCTTTGGTAAAATGAGCTGATGAGTAAAGGCAGGATGTGAAGTGTCAGGACCAGAGTATCAGGTGGATATTTGTACCTGAAAACACTGGAAAGGCAAGGTAGAAGGGAGTCTGAGGACTGCAGTAAGAGCCTAACTTGGAGCATCACCACTTCAGTTCAAAACCAACTATGTTCAGAGAACTACGGGTTCATTTTCACAAGTAACTATCATGATTTAAAGTGAATAATTTGATCTTGGAGATGTTCTGAAGGTAAGGAGCTATCCAACATCCATTACTTTTACTACTGTGCTGGGAACACAGCACATGAAGTTAAAATAATTTTTCTCCACAGCAGGTGGAGTTCAGGGCAGGGAAGCTCATTACGAATGTGCGTTTCCGTCACTCTGGACTACTTCCAACTTTCAGCTCCTGCTTAGATCACTTCATTCACCCTGAATTATTGACAACTGGAGGATAATTAGTCCATCATTGCTTGGGGAAATGAGAAGGTTTTATATATTTTTTTCTAATCACCTAAGCTGGCATACAGTAGCAGCTTGTACCACAATTTTGCACTTTATTCTTATTAAGGTCTTTCACCCTCTGTTTCTTAACACTGAGATACTGAGCAATTCCTTGGCTTCGTTCTAAACGAAAAGTTACATCACATTTGAGCTGATGCCTTCCAGCCAACCTCTGCCAAATACAATTTGCTTAAAAACCTAAACCTATCTAGCTGAGGTTGGATAAGAAACTTGCGGCAAAAGCTGCTTTATAAATAAACCTTGTGCTCTTACACTTGAAAAAAAAAAAAAGAAAAAAAAAAAGAGTCCAACACAGGAACCTGAGAAAACCTGACTCCACATAACCAGAGGAGACATCCAACTGTATTGATGCACTTAGCCAAAAGGTTCTGCTAATTAAAACCAAATGACTCCTTACAAATGGAGCAGCAGTTTAGCTGGGTTTGAGTAGGCAGCATGTGACTTTCTGCTTTCAGTTCCTGAAAATGTGACAGACATAACAGACAGACGTTGAGTAAGAAGCCGCTGCCTCCACAATGCGCCGAGGGCCAAACTTCAGCTTCCTTGTAATGCTGCCGTGATTCTGAAACTGTATGAATGGGCTGGAGGTTTTCCTCTCTAAACATACGTCTAGCCATGTTAGAAGTATTCTGACGGCCACCAACTGTGGTCTGCTGATGGAGAAAACCCTCCACTGGGTTCTTCCCAAATTGCACTTGGACTGATCTAAAGAAAAACCACAGATCTTAAACTCAGTGCTACAGAACTATCTTAGCATGGTCAGAAAACACTGAATGCATGTAGAAGTCTTTCAGGGCATTTATTGTATGCACAAGATGTTCTTTTTGATGCCATAAATTACAAAGAAAAATCACATCTCCCTTCCTCACACGTTAGTTATACTTCTGAGACCATGTTTGGTCCACCTAAGCCACAGGTGGTTACATTACAAGGATGGTAATCACAGAACTAGTACAGATAGGCTGAGAGCAGGGGTAATAACAACGTCAGCTGCGTGTTAGGGTTGGGTTGTCAGAAACACTTGAAGTTCCTGTACAAATACCATTCACTTCTTAGACATCAAGCAAACTGTTTCAGGCCAAAACTGTTCTCAGGTAACTACACCTCAGTGGTGACCATTCCCAGCACAGATTTCAAGTATTCAGTATCTCTCAATATCTGACCTTTGGAGGAGCTCCCGGTGTGCCCTGAAAGCTATATTGGAAAATACATTAATAGTGACACAAATAGGAAATAAATTCCATATTCTCCAAGGTTTCAAAAAGAAAAAGGGAAGAAAGATTTAAGAGATAGCATGCTGAAAAGTACTTGAAAATTTAAGAGTTAGGAAAAATAAAAATAAAACTGCCTTTCAAAGTAATTTTTTGTGAAAATTCCAGAGTTACTTAATTTTCCATTAATTCTTTCAGACACTGTAAGAACTGGGTGTTAGTCCCGCCTGGCTTCACCACACACAAAAAACCCAACCAAACTAAACCCCCACCATTCCAGTGCACATGCTAATTTCTAAAGCTCCAGGTGAGCATTACCGGTTCACCTCCAATCCTTACTAAACACTCAGCATGTCAGAGTGCTTTTGCTTTGTCTACTATCAAGCAAAAAGCAGTGTTATTTGTTATCATTAGAGGCCTGGCAGAGATGCTTTGAGAGGCTCTTTTCTCTTGATGAAAACCTATTTGTTGGAAAGAAGGGATATCTGGGTTCTTGAAGTTCACTGAGAAAATTAAATAGGCATCTATCTCACTACCTGGGGTATTTACAAAATGAGTTCATTAATCTATCACGTATATTTAGTCCTTTATGTGACTACAGAAGGGAAACAGGATAGCAAGGGCAGGAATTTATGTCAGCAGCTTGGTAATAAGCTAGTAGTTGCTTTGCCTTCACAGGAGTCTCTGTAAAGCTCATGATAGCAGCTCTTGCCCCTAAGAAGGGAGTAAAAACCTGGAGCCGACCCTGAGGAATAACGCCCACATTAAGTCTAGTTGAGAGCAGGCTGAGGGCCCCTTTCCTGTGGATCACTCCCTTGTCTCCATTTCTAAAGGAAAGACATTTCGGGGACTGGGTTTGAAATATGGGCAAAGATTTTTCTAAGGAGAACCTCTTCCCTACAGAATTATCTGTGACTTAGGCCACTCTGGAGTTGGGGGTCCCAAGCAAAATCTACAGGCATTATGCTCCAAGAGAAGTTGGTTATGGGAGTGAGTTCAAATAGGGAGCATCTCACAACAAAATACTGTCAATGTCAGCAATTAATGGGGTTTCAAGATGCAGGTCTGACAAATTGAGGTGTCAGAATAAGCAAGGACTCAACATACAAAGCAGCCTTTAAGAAATGTCATTAAGTTGGATGTTGCTGGAACTTCTGAGATGAACTGGAGGGCACTGCACTATGTTCTTACTCTTCTCTTGCATCCTTTCCCTAGACATTTGTTAAGTCATTATTGGTTTCAGGATACTAAATGGATTTTTGATCCTACCTGAATCTGGCAGACCTCTGAACAAATTCCCTCACTCCTGCGGGCTTAAATACTTGGGCTCAGGTCAACTTTGACAGCATACAGGACAACTCCTCAGCAACAGGTTCTGCTGGGTGCTGAGCTCTCCACTGTCTCCTTCGCACAACAAGCAAGGTTGCACAGTGCAAGTTTCTATCTGCCAGTCCTTCATTCTGGTCATATCCAATTAAAAAAGGCAAAGAGTCATCCCAACAGCAAAGACCAAACTATAATTGAAAAACTGACAACTTCCCAAATCAGATGTGACTGTGACCCAAATCAGGAGGGGAAGAAACAGTAATTCATCTTGGCACACTAATTAATTATCACACAGATTGCTTATTGATTTTCTTGTGTTCACTCTGATACCTTATGAAATACACTCATTTCATCCAAACTTCTCATAGAAAGGCAGACGCTGACAGATCAAAAGCAGATGCAAATGCACAGGTAGGTCAGGTGTCCCCTTCTGCAGAGGGGCAAGGCCATGGGCAAACCCATCCATCCATAGCACTGAATCTCAGAAACAAGAGACTCATGTCCAGTCCCACTCATAAAAGCTAAATTCTTCAGTAATGAACTCCCAGTGAAGCAAACCAGCCCTTGCTGATAAAAGTAGTCAAATTGCCAAGGTCATAACTGAACCACTTCAGCTTCTTGAAGGCTTCCTGCATTGGACAATAGGCTGAGATCCCAGAGAAGTTATCTAACAGGACATTTTCTAATTATAGAATTAATTACTGCCACAGAATAAACAGCAGAGGCATGTCAGGCTGGAGATAATGATTTGTACAATTAGCTCTTTCACATCAAATAAACATTTACAGCTATTCTTGAATTGGGAATTTGTAATATTAGGAGGTCCAACTCTCATCATCCCTCAAATATCCTGCCACTAGAACAACTAAGTGAAAACAGTTTATATCTTCTCTTTAAAAGAATACGAACACATGCCATTTAAATTGTTGATTTTCTTTGGATTTTCTGGGTACTAAGCAAACATCCTCACTGCAAAGGTTTTAGTCTCCTTTGTTGTGTTTTGATGGGGTAACAAACCAGTTTGCAATGTATGATCACAGACAAACTGCCTGTTCTCAAGACATGCCTACAGCAAGTGTGTCACAGAGATCAAGGAAAATTCTTGTGGACAGCAACTTGTTTGCTCATGCACAGGGAAATTGTGACGGTCTCATTTCCAGCTCTTTGCACAGTCGGTACAATCATCATTACAGTGATAAAAGCAGCCTCTGAAGATGTTTCTGTCTAGTGAAAGACCTGTTGAAGAGGAAGTGTGAACAACCTCAGAAAGGAGTTAGCATACGAAAGGGCCTCATTTTGTGGTTTAAAAGCAAACATGAGTGAGCCAGCTAAAGCATTTACAAAACTGTATGGCTTTGAGCATGGAACTGCTTACTGGATTCAGATACAATTCAACAAAATGTGAACAGAACTCAAAATCAGGATTAGCCCCTGGTCTGTCACCATCCCCTCAAAACTTCCAGTGCCCAATGCCATGCTGGAATTACCCTCCAGATTCCCCTCAGGGACAGGAGAACTGGTGTCTGGCAGACCCTTCCGGTCTGTCCCAAGTCACAGGCTGGGGGATCTGTGATGGGCTGTATGCCAGGTAGCTCAAAGGAAGGGCTTGAATTATGTCAAAAAAAGATCATTTCCCATTTAATAAGAAGAACTTTTAACATTAGACAAGAGGTACCCAGTTTTCATAATACGTTGGCTGGGCGCTTCAGCACTGCTCTGAATTTGCCCTCTCCTTTCAGGCAGCTCTATATCATCTCAGTTTGTATTTTGCCTCACAACTGTATCTCACCCTGAGGATCATCCACAGCCTCTGCACTGAGCACAAACCCTGCGCTTGGACCAGAGAGATCCAGAGCCATCTGACGGCAAGTGCATGGGATGCAAGTGCTGCCACACAACCCTCAGCTAAAGGGGCTTTCTGCCTCGTGAGCACACCAGGCTCCATCAAAGCCTTTCCTTCTTGTCCAGCAGCAGCATCTCTTTAAATCCCGCAAAACCGGCCTTTCTTGTGAGATTACTGATGGCTGCTATGGCAAGTGCAGAAACACAGTGAGAAGCTGCTGCATTTCAGCATCCCTGTGGGATTCCCTGCAGCCCTGCATACAAGACTGAGAAGCCAGAGTCAAGATCTCAATGCCGTGCACTCCTAAAAGAGACAATGTCAAAGGGTGCTGAGGCAACCTCTGAAAAAAATTATTATAATAATGACTAAAAATATGGAATACAGTCCAAACCCACTAATTTATGCTTCAATTTGACCTGCAAATATTTCTTTCCAGATGGGTTGCAAAGCCTGGAAAAAATTTGAGAATTTGATCTATTTACAACCACATTGAGGCCTCTGAACTACAATGAAACTGTGAACACATGTGAAGGGCAGAAGTCTTACTCTGTACAAATGAATCAGTATAGACATACGTAAATTCTTCTAGTCATTTTTGCAACAACCTGCCTCATAAGTTACCTCGACAATCTTCTTGTCTGTGATGTTACATCACTACCTGCTCTGGGAAAGATGTCTCATCTTTCAGCTGCTCACTTAGACAGGTTTGTTGAGGCAACATTCCTATCTAAGGAACGTGCACACTGTGCTGTGATACTGACAGCTATTTACAGCTCTATCTCTGGCACTGACACAACCGTGTTTGCAAAGAGCACTATTAAAAATAGGTTTCTTTTGTCAAAAAAACCCAGATTAGTCAAAGAAACAAATTGTTTTGGGACCAGCACATCTAATGAATTCTGCTTTCTCTGGGATTTATTTCTTGCAGATGAATTCCCTTGTGTTCCAGAAGGAGCAAGTTTGAATCAAGCTTTCCATGTGGCTGGTGCATCCGTTACCGCTCCCTCTTTCCTATTCCTAGAAGTCTTCTTCAGACACCTCCCTATCAGCCACTCATAAGTGTATCTTGTATTCATTTTCATAAAACTATAATTGTCTGTAACACCTCCCTTGTCAAATTGGGGCAGTGGTTTGTAAGGTGTTGGGAACTGGGTAAGAACAGCAGGCACATCTGCACACATACATACAAGTTATCCTCATTTACACGTTATCCTCATTTCCTTAACCAAGCAGTCTAAAAATGATTAGACAAACCAAACTGAGAACACATGAGCTCATACTTAGAAGCTGAAGCATTCTGCACAGTGGCAGGGACAGAAAACCAAATCAAGCCCCGCTGCAAAGTCAGGATATCTCACATGAAACCCAAGGAGAGCACATATTTTTCAGCCCCAAAGCTCTCAGCAAGAACCTTCCAACAAGTGACAGACACAGACATACTCTGGGTCCAAACCACTCAGACCACAGGGAAGCCACCCATGCACTGGACACCCCTCCAAGCCCCTGTGAACTTCCACAAGTTCCAGAGAAGCTGCCTGAGCAGCCTGCAGTGCTGTGCTCAGCTCCCATGGAGAACCTGAAAGAGCACAACTGCTTACCTGCTGCAAGCCTGGGAACACCACATCACCCCAAATCCCTCCCACAGATGGATCCTCTAGCACAGAAAAAATAAAATTTTTATCCCAAATGAATCCACACATCAACCACCAAGATGGGAATAGCTAGAGAGTCATGCATCCTTTTTAATTTTAATTATTTTGGACACAATGCCCTCAGATGCAAAGATGCAGTTTCAGGAAAGCAGGTGCTTGGGGAGAGTGCATTTAACAATAGATATCTGGATCAAATCAGTAGGTCTACTAGTAAAAAGTGATGGAGATTAGAGTGTTCTTTCTCTGATCTAGAGGAAAACATAAGTAATCTACTTAAATGAAAATCAATTTTAGATGTTCCTTTATTACACTTTATGGTCTGTGAAGATCCTTTCTTTTCATGCTGTTATGTGGATGGTATGTAATTCCCACACTGGTGATAGATTTTCCTTTAGAAAAGTAGTGAAGGTCTTAACTTTTTAATACAAATTATTCCTCAGGAATCCTTAGCTGCTATTCAAGCAGTTTAATTCAAAGAGTTATATCTCTCATTCAGGAAACTTTAACTGACACTAATCAGACCCAGCGTTTTTTATTATTAATATACAACAATACTAATCTGGTGTGACTGGCGTCTTTAGCCAGAGTATTAAGGCCGCCTTCTCCCTAAAGTGCTGTTTAATAATAAAAAAATTAACGATTTTGTATAATCTACTTACATGTTGCTGCAACTGCTGAAGATTAGCTGCAGCATTTTATTCTCTTTTCTTATCCTCAGCACAGACATGCCCATCCCAAAAATGAATTGGTGCATGTTTCTGAACTGATGGGAATGTTTTGGTGTGCTGGTTACAGCTGCAGCATGTATTACATGATAACATGCAGTCCCTGTGATAACTCACACACAAGTCTCAGTGATAAAAGATCAGGCAGGTCTGATTCTTTTAAGCTGTACTGGCGTCACATCACCTCCCACAGGTCGGGCTGCACAAACACAGGACCCAGCCTCAGTCTATGACAAAGTTTAAGCAGAGGCAGCCAGCCCAGAGGCTGATGTAGCAATGCACTCAATTAACACAGGTAACTATTTTATCAGTGACCAAAATGCTACAAGCAGTAAACTTTAAACAGACATACCATGCGAACTGCAGTACAAGAATATTTAAGAGCCTGTAGGGACCCAGTCACACAAAAATATGAAAATAATTTGAGGAATATCTTTCTTCATCTTAAATATGTGTTGTTGCTGAAGTATAATCAGACTCTTACTGTATCACCTATTCTAATCACAAATAGGGCACAGAAACCCAACTCCCTTCACTGTTTGATTTTGACTAGTCAAAGACAGAGGCAAGAGAGCTCTTGTGATGTCTACAGAAATTAGGCTTTTCTACATAACCTGTTCTCCCCTCAAAAGATGCACTGATGTGTCTTTTTGTCTCTGATCCCTTTTCAGCAGAGTTCAGAGCTGCTCACTTCCAAGAGCTAGCACACCAGACAGGCTGAATGTACTCGGCACACTCTGCAGGAGTCTTGTTTTGGAGCCAGCTTTATTTCCCAAATCATTCTCACACACAACTCTTCTCCTCCACAAAACAAAAACCTGCTCGGCCCTCTCTGAGTCCCAACCAGGCACACAACAAGTCTCTGCAGCTCCTGGAAACCAGCTGAATTGAAATACAAGCGAGTCACAGACCAGAAGGAGATCTCTGTCTCTGACATAAAACCTGACTTCAAATGAACTATATCCACACCTGTACTAAGAAATTATTTAGAAAGCTCCTGGAAACAGTATTTCTTCAAGTCTCTTTCCAGATCCTCACTTCAGAGAAGTGCATTCCCTCACACCTGAGAGCTAAGAGGAGACTCCTTTCTTCCCACAGTCCTTTTCACAGTCTCTCTGTAGGCAACACAGCACAGCTCATGAGGGGATTAGGCTGGTTCAGAGCTTTCCTCACTGTGGCATTCCAAAAGAAATCACCAATTTGCAAAAGATCATTTCTTCCAGAGGAAAAAAAAAACACAACCCCAAAAAAATCCCAACCCCCAAAACCCCCTGTGACAGCAGCAGAAGCAGAGTTGGAGCAGGAGCCCGGCCAGGCAGGGACTCGTCTCACACAGACCCGTGTGGAGCAGCCGAAGAAAGTCAGGAGTTACTGGTTCCCCAGTGGAAAACAGGGAAAATGAAGATGCCAGTCTCAGCAATCAGCTCGCAGGAGCTTCCATGCAGCAGATAAAGCAGCTTGCATGTTCTTTTCCACTTCTCCTGAAACTAATTTCTGCATAGAAATCTGTCTTGGATTTTAAGAGCTTCCCCACCCAATTAATTTTAAACTTTTCTTTTTAGCTTATTGTCCAGGTCTGAAATGAGTTTCATTAATGCAAAGCATCTCAGAGAAAAGACCTCCTGAGCTAAGACTGAACAAGATTTCAGGTCACTGCATTAACACTGATAGCTTTAAAACAATAGCTGTGCATCAGGTACAGGACAGGATATTGTTCTATGCAGCTAATACAGCATAATACCATGTCATTACTACAAAATCAATTTCAAGTTTATAGAAAAAACTAATTAAGTTCATCCAAAGAGGCAAGAGATTTCTGTGTCTAAAGCACACAGGAACAGTGACTCACACTGCCAAGTGCCAGCAGCTGCTGGAGCTGGCACCCTCGGGAGCTGGCATCTCCAGCCAGGTGGTAGCAACTCCACGGGAAGTTGTGCTTTCCCTTCCACAAGCAGGGCATGCTGGTTAGCTCTTGAAAAAACTGAGGTGTAAGGCCAGGTATGCTATGTAAACCAAGCAGTTTTCTCAGTGTAGTTCAGCTCTGGCTTTCATTTCCCCAGGATGGAGGAAGGGTTTCACTATTCCCAGCCATCCCCCCTGCTCTGCCCTGGTGCCCTTGTGACACCTGCTAAACCTCTGCAAACTACAGTCTGCTAGAGTATGAAAAAAATTGATGCTGCCCTGCATTAGCAAGTCAGGCTGCAAACTGACATGTCAGGAACTGTAAATGATAGCTACATTCCTACCTTGCACCTTACAAAGTTAAGGTGAACAGCAATCCAAACCCTGACCGGGCTCTGAAGCCTCCTGTCACTTGAGCTCCTCTGGTAAAGTCCTCTCTGTGGAGCATTAGCATCCTGTGTAAATGGAGCATGGCATTTCATCTCACATCAGCACACAGGACTGAGGCAGAAAACACTGGCTTTATGAGCAGAAAGCTTCCTGTGCTAATAAGATACAGCATTTGAAACACTGATACTTTTTTTTATCATATTCTTTCCATATTTAGTTTGGCTAATACAGTATGACAGTCTCTAATATGATCAGTCTCTCATACCCTACTGGTGACAACTAACACTAATTCAGTGTGATTCTTATGTGAAAGGATAGGTGGAAAATTGTTGATGTGGAAGAAGAGCAAAGTGCCTTCTAGTAGACTTTTCAAGAACCAGATTCAGGTCTGCTAGTGATTTTCAAATAATCAGATAATATTTCCTCAAAAAAATAATATATATCCTGATGGATACACCTCTTGTTTTGCTTGATTTCTTTATTTTTTTTCCTCTTGCCAGATAAATTCATCAAGATCCTTTAAAAATCCTTTGTAAGGCAGCTTTATTAATTTGAAATTATTTTCCTAATCCTTCCCAGTTCTTTTCAACTACCAGAATGGGATATATTGCAGTAACTTCTAGTACTGTACACAATGAATAAGCTGCTTCTTTCCCCACTTGGTATTTCAGTGCTTACATATTCATGCTATTCCTCTTAACCACAGCTCTACATCTTGGGATCACGCTCAGTAGGTTCTCCAACGTGAGCTCCATGCCCTGTTCAGAGCTGCTGCTCTCCAGGCACAGCTCTCCACCCACATAAGCACAAGCTACATCCTTATTCCCAGACATATCTCCAAAGTAGTTTAAAAGAAATTAATTTTATCATGTCGACAGACCTCACATCAATCATTATTTACCATTTTGCCATCATCTAATCCTTCTACCAACTTAATCAGAAGAATTTTTTTATTTTACTTCACTAAAAAACAAGTGTGGCAAGACCAGCATGGGTTTCTGCAGAACATTCCAGCTGATTTCTACTCCCCATTAACTTTTGGTCCATTTGAGAAAAGGAAAACATTAGCATTTTTTTGATCTCTAATCATTTCACCTAGTTTGTGATCTGAGAAAAAATCCTCCATTACTCTACAGAATGTATTTGTAAGAACTTTTATTTTGAACTCTGCAAATTAACCACAGCAAAGAATACTTCATGCAGGACATCACATAGGCAAAGATGTCACATTACATTTAATTTAGTGAATACCCTGACCAATGAGGCTTCATTGAGTAGGATCCCTTGTGAAGGTATTGATGCAATATTATCAATCCTGGGAGCATAGAGAGCACCTGATTCATAAGTGCAAGAATACAATGCTACATATTTTAACCCTATAAAAACAATTATTTGGCATTGATTATGAAGATAAAAATCATGATCATAATAACAATACCCTCCTATTCCTTTTTGATTGGTTTTGCTTTATGCTGTAGCAAAGAAACAGGAAAAAATCCTAATACTGGTTATTCCATAAGTTGTCTGCAGCCTGGGAAGACAGCAAACAGTAGTAATGGGACTAATGTTACTAAAGTAACAGGACCCTCCACTTCTACAGATTACAGAATGCTATTTGATTTTTCCCCCGAACACAACCCTTGCTACATGAACAGAATCATTGTTTAGAAATCAACCGAACAAAACCTACATTGACCGTAATGAGCTTTGGCTCAAATCCTGTGTTGATCTGCTTTAGCCCACAGTGAAACCGAGGAACACAAGGAACTCTTGTAGCTGCCCATGTAACACTGAATCAGATTCAAAGCCTGAAGTTCAACTGCTAAAGCCAATGTATGCCTCAGTGCTACAGAGGGATCTACTCATTGGTGCAAACACTGATGGGCTCTTCTTGAAAAGGTGCGACTGACTTCTGCCATAGATGAAAATGAACAATGCCCACATAATACATATTTAGGACTGCTGGGAATCACAGCCACGTTTGCATCGCTCTTCAGGGTAAAAATTATCCATCCATTGTGTTTACTTATGAAACATATAAATCTCTGCCTGACAGCACAGAAAGATCTTTTCCTTACCCGACACCCCAGTGCAGGGCCAGGGTTGTGTATGTAAATACTTGTGGCAATTAACCAAAAATACTGTTCACATGGTTCTTTATCTGTGTAACTGTAATTCCATTCTAAAATCTGACAGACCATCACTCACCATGATTAGTCTTATATTGAAACTTACTTCTACACATCAATACAGTCATTTGAATTGATTTAATTCTACCTTATTCTTTCTCCCTCAATGGACAGACACTTCCCATTTGTCCCCCTGTCTCAGCCTTGCAGGGTTGTGTATGCCTTTTAAACATTCTTCCATGAATTTAACCAATTGTGAGCCATGATAGAAGAAAACAGGAGTTTCACGTGACTCTCCGACCAGGCAGTGGATGGGAGCCGGCAAAAGGTTTTTTCATGGTTTTATTATGAAAGCACACAGAATCACAGAATGGTTTGGGTTGGAAGGGACCTTTAAAGGCCATGTCCCATCCTACTCCCCTGCAATGGGCAGGGACACCTTCAGCTAGATGAGGTTGCTCACAGCTCTGTCCAACTTGACCCTGAAGTGCCACGATGCAGGCCTGTGATGCTACACAAGCTGGAAAACTGAATGCATAACCATGTTGCTCTAGCAGGATGAGATTGAAACCTAACAGAGACCATCAGAATATGCATTTGTGAAAAGGGAAAGAAAATGAAGTACAGAGAACGAAGTAAGGCAGGCAAGCAGCACATACAGGTGATCTCAGAAACCTCCAAATCAAGTATGTCTCCAGGTCCCTTGCTACGAGATAAAGAAAATCCCATAGAAAAATCAGATAATGAATTTTCCTAAATTAACCACAAAAAGCCAAGTTACACACTTCTTCAGAAATCCTTTCAACTACACACCTGGGAATCAAGCAGCCCCATGCTCTAATCTTCTGGGCCTTTTTACTCCCCCCTCCTGCAAAGTTAAGACCAGGAATTAGTAGGTTTTTAAGGTAAAAAGTCTCTCGTCCATATGCCCACAGCACAGAAGGCCAGGTAAGAAACCTCACCCAGCATGACTACCCATGATGGCCCAAGGAAGTAAAGAAAATAGTACAAATTAGTAGGGAAAAATGCCTTAAAAATAGGCATTGAGCATAAAAGTCTATGTAAGAAAAGAGCTGAGACTGGACACGTTCCTTCACCATAAATTACTGCTAAAATATTGAATGTTCTGAAAAGCAACAAGAAGTTTTATCTCTTGCATTGAATGTAATGACACATCAGTCACTTGAACTCCCACTCTGAGAAATGCTTTTTACACTCTCTGAATAAAGGCAATCAGAGAAAGATCCAGTTCTTCGGATTTGTACAGTTTCATTTAATTGCAATTCTCCTTTGTCAATGCTCATTAGTGGCCTCACCGAGTATCTCTCTTGATATTCTCCAACATTTGGCCTCTTTTCAAATAATGTTCCAGTGGCATCCTGGGATGAAGATGGCACTTCAAAGTGCAGCTACTGAGAAGCATGTCCTGCTTCAGAAGATGGGAAACCTCAGATATAATCTAGAGGACAGAGAACCGTGGGATCCTGGATATAGGTTACACCACGTCAAGCAGCTCAAAACAGGCATAGGTGAAATGTGAAGGATTTTGGAACAGACTTGCAGCCTCAAGCAAAGACACCCAGAACCTCTGGATGGTCGGAGGCTGCTCCTGGGAGCATGAACTAAACGTCCTGGGAATACATGCATACTGTGACAATAAAGATAAGGGCTCCAAGACAGATAGATCCAAAAGCAGTGGCAGTTTTCACATTTTGGGGTAATGTCCTCCTGTTGTCTCTTTTAACAGATGGCTGCATTCCTGAAACAAGCTGGAGGTAGTGAGCAAAGCTCACTTCTTCAGGCTCACCAAGACTGAAGAACTAAGATGTGCAATTAAAGATATAATTTCTCAAACCCTATGAGCCTGGAAAAATCAAATCATCCATAAGAATGGGCAGATTGGCCTATCATAGCATTTTTAGAAGGCCCATAATTTGCTTGACAAAAAGATCATGTCTTAATAAGACTTGTGGGAACAAGCTAGGAGACGAGCAACTGCACGCAAGTCATCATGTGAATTCCTGGCAGCTCGGAAATCATTACACAGAGTTCAGATGGTTGTGCCCTTTCATACTCCACAGGCAGCCAAGGTCAAACTGCTTTGGCTGGCAATGGCTCCTGACAAAGCAGGGTTGAAGGATTCCACAGGAATGCAGCAGCCCCTAATTCTCAGTCTTTGGAACTATTTGTATGAACAAGAGCACACTCAACTGCATAGTAAAGGTTTGGTGCCCCACTCTCTCTTACAAAGATGCATTTCAAAGCTGTCCCAGCCAGTGAGCAGGTTCCTGCTGCAGCAGGAGGGCTCTGGGTGAGGCTCCAAAGCAGACGGGGTACACACAGAGAGCAGAGCACTGCTAGTGCTGAAGCCACGTGGCCTCACTGGGCAAAGAACTCTTTTGCATTTGAGAATTGACTTTAAAGGTAGGGGTCTCTTGGCAGTGCCACCTGGCCACTAACGCCACCAGAGCCTGTGTCCGTAAGCGCTGCAGCCAAAAAGTCCATTTGACATCATCTCCCACAGTCTGTCAGTGTTCAAGTGTTTACAGCAGTTGGTCCAGAGTTAATAGAATAAAATATAATGAATTTCCTACCCTATAGTTACAAATATTTGTTTCACTGTTCTAAAACCAGTGTTTTCAATCACCTCCACCAAGATCATAATCTCAGCCTTTAAAGATCAATAAAATACTTATTCCCCTAAGTTAATACATTTTCCCTGCAAATTGCCAGTGCTTCATTTCCTAGAGCTCCATGTGAATATTCATATCTGAACTATATAGACATAACTTTATTTACTATAGAAAAATATATTAATACTGATTTATTTAAACACTTTACTGAAGTGGCAGTTCAGTTTAATCAAATACGGAAGTAATTGGGTTATGTTTGATTTTAAACTTTGAAAACCCAACTCTAAGATTTATCAAGGGCTGAATTTAGCAAAGTTCTCATCATTAAAAATTGATATTATATAGTGGGGCTACGATAGCTTCCCTGGCATATTGTCAAGCACCAGAGCTTTTAAAAGACTAATTATCTCTGCCTGTGTGATTCCCAAAGTGCTCTGCACAGCGGTCACCAGCTCCCAAACACCAAGCCAAATAGTGCCAGAAGCACCAGGAGGAAAATACTTTTCTAGTGCTGAATGAGGGAAAGGCACTGCTCTTTCATGGTACAAACCTGCCTGCACCCAAGAACAGGGATACCAACAAGTGCTGTGCACTCCCTGCTCCTTCCTGTCCTCACCCCAAAGGTCAGTCAGTTCCTTTGTGATAGGGGGAAGGAAAGGGGCAGCCAGGTTCCTGCAGTGAAGTGCCTGCAGAGAGCTGTGGAGAAACCCCATGACTTAGAGGAGCTTGCAGAGTGCTTGGTGCATTGGCCAGCTTTGACTGCTTTGGGACATAACAAGGCATGGGATGCTCCCACCGCCTCCCTAAGGAAAATTTGCAGAAGTCAGTTATTTAACTACTCCAAGCTCAGGCCTTGCAGCCCAACTGGAACGGGGTAAGCAGCGTCCCTGCAGCAGCCCCTGGGGCAGGTGAGCAGGGACCAGCTGGCAGCCAGACACACCCTCGGGTGCGTCACCAGCCCCCAGCAACAGGGTCCAACACCCCACCCATCATGTGGATGGCCCCAGGAAAGCCAAACCACAGCAGAGAGCTGCAGTGCAGCTCAGGGATCACCATCAGCAGTGACATCTCACTGGCAAGGACCACCCCTCTGCTGGGGGATGGGCAAGGATGGGGACAGAGCAGATGTGCCTCTACCCATGTGCTCCCCAGGAGGCCTGAGAGCTCTGGGAAGAATGGCAGCAAAGTCCTATCACAGAGGGTGAAGAAGGGTGGATAAAATGATTCTTGAGAGTTCAAAAAATCATTCTCAACTAACAAAATGCTACTGTAGTTTCTGTATTTTTAGGAAATGCTGAGGAAGTTACTTCAGTGCTACACCCCCAGCTTCACCACTGTAGATCCTCTTCCCTGCTGCCTTACAGCTCCATGCCCATGGAGACATTCCTCCACCAGAGGCGTTTTTGGTATGAGACACCACACCTCAATAGCTACTAACTACCACAAGGAGCTGATATCCCACATGTGAATTATCAGCCTAATTTCATTAATTTCATCAGGGCCATAGGTGACATCCATACGATCTTGCTGATGGACACCAGGTCAGGATTTATCCTCCCTCCTTCAAAGCAGCTGAGGACATAGTTTGCACTACTCATCTGACAATCCCACGCATGGCATTGAAGACCTTGTGGTCTCTAATTATCAGTCCTCTTCTTTGCGCCTCCAAAACATGCTCCAAGGGTGAGGACTGAATAATAATCCTCCAGTCCATGACCCGTGGGCACAACGTGGTGCAGAGTCTGTGGTACAAATGTGTGGAGCTGCCAAATTTAAACAAACAAAAGCCCTTGCTATGAAAGGCTGATACAGACACTCTCACAATTATTTTTAAAATCTTTTCTCAAGAATGTGGGAACAAGAAAGCAGTGACAGCTGGAGGAAAACCACTACATATAAGTAAACATATAAAATTATCTTCTGGAAGGAAATCTGCCCCATTGAACTGATTTTTTTTCATGTTAAAAAAAATTCCTCTTGACAGAAGCAACCAAAATAGGATACATCTAAAAAAGCTGAGATCCTTGTGACAGCCTGTCAAATTATTCTTCACCAATAAATGATCAGAATACTTGTATTTGCACAGAGGTAAGTTCCTACATCTAAGTAAGCTAATTATTCCAGAATACACATTTTAAGTGATACACTGTCCAAACACAGTTTTCCTCAGAATGTCAATATTTTCCACAAGTAAAAACCTTTGAAAAACATTAGTAAGGACGTGTGGAAATTAAAAACTGTGCACTGTCGCAGTTAAAGCTGAACATACCACTTCCCAATGCCAGTTCCAAATGAAACGCTTCCTCCCAGGCATCCCCTCGAAGCGGGGAGCTGTGTTTGCCCTGCGAGCAAACCCCCCGTGGGCACCCAGCTGCCAGCTCAGGGCCAGCTCCACAGCAGGTCTGGGGGAGGCACGGTCTGAAGCTCCTCGGTGACCTCCACCAGCCGTGAGCCGAGCTCTGCAGTGCTCAGCCACCCGCAGGACCGATGTGCTTCCGATTCGAAGGTGCCCCTGGCTCAGGACCTCGCTCTGCCAGGCACCTGGAGGGGGTGGGACACGGACTGGCATGGCCTTCTCCATTTCAGAAATCAGGAGCCTGGGACTCCCTGAAGCGGGAGCTGGATTCAGAGCACCATGTTTAACAGATTTTGACAGACCTATCCCCCATTAACTCAGCCAATGAACTTCTAACCCCTTCTATACATCTGATCTTCATAACAGGCAGTGGCAATGAGTTACACAATTTGACTTCATGTCTCATCTAAAAGATACTGCTTTTATTTTTTTTTAAATCTGTTTTCTCAGTCCTCATCAAGTGCTTTCTGGTTATTTTATATTGAGGAATGATAAATATTTGCTCTCTAGTCACCCTCTCAAGTCAGTTATTCCTAGTGTCAAAGTTACTAGATCTAGGACAAAAATTTAAGCAAATAATATCTCCAGTTTTTAGTGTATGAACTACAGACTGCATGCTCATGACAGTGAAGCTAATGAGAATTTTGCTTGAGGAACTACAGAGAAGACTACCAGATTTCTTTGCAGAATCAGTTTTGCTTTACTGAAACTTCAATTTAATGAAAAAGACACATAAGCCCTGTGGAAACTGTTAGATTGTGACCTGAAGGCCATTATTTGTGCCCACCTTTAATTAAAATTAATTAGCTTCCTCTTGCAATATGGCTTCCACATCCTACCTTCTTAAGAGCTATCAGAGCTATCTCAGGGTACTGCAAATTGCATAAATGGTGGCTACCACTACAGATTCCTACTATTCATTTGCAAAAGGGTATTGTATTAAGGCAAACATGAAAAATCCTTGCTTAAAAATGTGCCCAGTTGAAGCCAAAAGTTTAAGATTACTGAAGGGTTTTTTAAACCTCATATGAAAGTTGCAATGAATTTTTATAATAGCATATAGTTTACCTCCAGTAATTTTCCTATAGTATAGAGAGCCCACTTCTCACTTGTACCTGCAAGCTAAATGAGCCTCCTCCAGCTAATATTGGAAAAATAACTCTATGTATAAAAGAATAATTTCTTTTTCCACAAAGTTTTAGCAAATAAACCTAAACTTACACAATTTTCTTCCTTTATCCTATGAAACCCAACCCAAAGCTGTGATAAGACTCTTAGACATCCCATTTTCAGAGATCCTCATCATTTCTCTTAGCAACACTACGTTGTAATTCACCCAAAAGTACTGGTCTCCCACCTGACTAACCCAGCAGAGTGATCCCCCCCAGCTCACTCCAGGCACTTTGTACAGTATTACCCTAAAGAAATCAGGGTATTTGCACTGGATTACCCCAATGAAGGCAAGTGAGGGCTTTGCACACTCGCTCTTCATCAAAGTGAATTTCAGCACAGATTATTATCCTGACAGTTCACACTAAAGACATATTACTGACCTCAGCAATACTCATCTCTCTGCAGGAACCATGACTATTAATGCAGGAACTAAAATGAGGAAGAAGAGGAGAAAAAAGACTTTTGAAATTCATGTCTCATCTTGTAAACAAGAATAGATTTCAGAGCTTTTAAAGGGTGCAGCTATTAAGGATCAGTTCTAACATCTTCAAACAATCCACTATAATGCATTTCACAAAAACCTTTCAAGACATTTTTGAAATTCCTCCTCTTTCGTTGTTACAGCCCGTTGCTCTGGAAGCGCTGGAAACTTGATAGGTGGATTTTTGACATAAGGTCAAAAACTCTTTGTGACCAACTATAAAGGCAGTTGAAAAGCAAGTAAAATAACCTTCTTTGAAGCCAGTTATCAACTGTGTCCAGCCCAGACAGACTGGATGTACTCAGTGTGCTCTGCACAAGTCTTGTTTGGGAGCTAGTTTCATTCCCCAATTCATTCTCACACACAACTCTCCCCTCAACAAACCAAACCGAAAACCAAATAGAGAAACTATGAAAACAAGTCCTCCCAAATGCCTCTGCATAGCAGAGGATGGCCCAGCCCCACAGCCACGAGGGCACGAGCCATATGTGGGTCTGCCCACGTGGCATCTCCACGTTCTCTCTTCCCATCCACAGCGACCAGTCCTCAGTTCCCTTTTCTATTGCCCCACAGTGTCAGCAGCTTCAAGCACCAAGTCACTGGCAGCTGTGGAGGAAGAGGAGGAGGAGGAAAGGATGGACCAAGCCCAGGGCTCACAGCTCAGTCTACACAGCTCGGTGAGATAAACCACATGTGGGTCCCTGGCCTGGGTCATAGAACAGAAGTTCTCTCAAACCCACCATGAATCTTTGGGCAAATGCCTTTTTCTCTCCACATTTTTTTTGCCAACAGTCTCCATGAGACACTGAGCACTGATGACCCATTGTGGAACAGTGAAATGCATTACTTTAATAGTGCAATGTATTAACTTTGAGTATGAAAAGCATAAAACCTCTGTAAATCACTCCTTTTATCTTGGAAGTGTGAAATCAGAGGAGCGGGGAATCCTCTCCTGAAATATCTCTGCACTCTGTTTGCTTTAATGATTCAATCTTTTGACCACCTTATGGTCCCCCAAATAAAAATAAATGGCCTCAAACTAAGTGCTGCAGGTTGTGCCAAGATTCAAAATTATTTTACCTGTTATAAAGAAGGAAATCCCTCCTTAGAAGGTGGGATGACTTAAAAAAAAAATAGATGACAGCAAACCAGTGATGCTAACAGAAAAAACTGTGCTCTCATTGACAATTCATGAGGATTATGGAAAGATATGATATCCATAGCTTCTTTTTGTTTTATAAATTATTTCCTACAAGTGTCATGATACTGAAAGAAAAGACAGCAGCAGAACATGGGCAGGCATAGACATTTCATCCAGCTCTGGTACTAAAACAGCAAAAAAACTTACTGCATTAATTCTTCAAAGGTTCTTCATTTGGGGATAATCTCAAACTCTTAGCTCTACTGGCACACACACTAACACTACTCACATTCGACGACATTCAACATGCACAAACCCCATGAAATCAGGGCAGGAAACTCAAAAACATTTGCTGTTTCCTAGAACCAGTCTGCAGTAACACCAGGACCCCCAATACTGGCCAGTAACTTCAAAACCCCAAGGAATCAGGGCTGCTAAAACTTGCCTCCTTCCTTCCCTAGGCTGAAAATTTTCTTCCATGCTACAAGCCTCAGCCCTGCATTCAGAAACTATTTTCAACAACCAACAATGCAGCAAGTCCATTAAAATATGTTCAGCCATAAAGAGCTTGCTTACAATTAAACAAAATCTGCTGCAAATGCTTTGCACCCCTTTGCAAGAATCTCCCAACGCTTTACAAATAATTCTGCAGACTGTAACTCCTGAAGCCTTTGTTTTGCTTTGTTTTCCTTAGGGATCTATCACCAGGATATTTAAGCATCCAACAGTTAGAGAAGACACTCAAAAAGTTATAAAAGGAAAACCTGAGATAAGAAAAACTAACAGCTTGCATGAGATTTCATAACAAGGACTAAGGATGAAATTCAGCAAGGTAATAGCATGTGAATGGACGTGCAAAACATCTGATGCCAGGGTGCTGCTAAGCTGGGAACTGCTGGTACCTGCCTCATGTCCCTGAGATGTCTCCACTGCAAAACAATGGGGTAGGACAGGGCAACACTCCATAGCAGTTCCTCTTGACGTGCTTTTAAAAGTTACTGTATTTTTCCCATTTTAGACCATAAAACTGAGTTTGTAGCCTACAGAACTAGAGCTGGGTCACACAAGTCTGCCCTGTCTATGTTATTAGCTTGGCCTAGGGAGAGCTGCCCAGCACCTTTGGCACTGAGCAGGACTAGAGCAACATCCAGTGCCGTGGCCATGCCCCTCCCGTGTTATGCTGGCTCTGTTTGACCTTTCTCTGCAGCTTAATGCAGCTAAACAGACCTCAGGAGCTCTTTTTGAGCAGAGCTCCAGTTGTGAGCTCCTGGGCTACTTCTCACTCTAGTTTACAGATCTGGACAGCCTTTCCTTAGAACTGGGCTTGACCAGCTCATTCACCGCAGTACCAACCCTCCAGCAGTGAAAAACAACTGTACATTAAAGCACCTCATTCTGCAGGTAATGGGGACACATCAACCTACCAGAAAGGAGGGAGTGGGGGGAAAAAGAAAGCTAGAACCTAGAAAACTTTGGAGCCAATGCTTGGAAAAAAACAAGCAGCTCCAAAATGAATCTTAATGAATTCCACAAAGCAACAGGAACAGCTTAGCAGAGTCTTTTTAAAAATGTCTCTGGGGAGAGATTTCTCTGATGAGGAGAGGAAACCTCATGATCCAAAGAAGCAAATCTACAGGGCCACATTCTCAGCTGCTGCAGACTCACTGTTTCTCAGAAAAGACACTATAAAGCAGGTGACAGTGACTCAGCATAGTGTGTGCTCTGCTGCCAGCCGACCAGCAGAAAGTGGGCTCTTCTAACCAGCTCTCCTGCAGACCCAGCTCCAGCTCTTCCCCACACACATACCAGCACCAGGAATGAAGCTTTTGCAGCCTGCCTTACATACAGTAAGTGATACTCCTAAATGGAAGTAGCAACAAGACACTCCCAGCTCAGTGCAAATCCCATGAAGGCTTTTAAATACAGAATAGTGCTTTTCAATTTTAAACTATTACTTTATTAGGTTCTGAGCTCCTAATACTTTCAAAGCATAGACTTTCACACCCAATATGTGGGAATGTATCATCTTTCACTGATCCTTTCCAAAGTGGCCTACAAAACTACCCCATGATGCTGAAAACAACAGACCAAATCGGTGTCAACTGTACCCAGCAACCCTGTATGTACTGAACATGTGCGATCCCGTGACCCAGGCCATGTGGCAGGACTGCGAGGTGCCTGGCTGCTGGGACAAGGCAGATGGCAGCACCAGAGATGTGTGTCCCCATCTCTGCTGTGTCCTCTGGGAGCCAGATGTGCCCCCTCTGCAACATCTGGGCAGCAGCTCCCTGACCCATCCTGGCACAAGATGGGTAAGTCAGCTGCTCTGAGATGACCCACAAGCAGAAAACTCCTCAAGAGATGGTGGAGCTGAATGGACCCAGCAGTTCAGCTGCCCAGGAAAGACAACATGGTGGGGGCTGGACTGACACCTCTCACCAGCACTGCCACAGCCAGAGACGACTGTCTGCTTCACTCCCTCTTCCCTCCACTTTGCAGCAAAACATTGGGCTGCTGCTCCTAAACCAAATGGGTGAAAGGCAGAGAGTGATGGTGGTTCATAAGAGGAATGTGCAATTAAAACATTCAGAAAAAAATAGCTATTAAAAGTGTCTAGGAAATCATTCATATTTATTGATCATTCAGACTTTGGTCAGTCTTGTGAATATGCACTTGATTTTAACACTACTATCAGTAGGTTTTAAAACTATGGTTTCCTTAATTGCTAAGAATAAATGAAAAGCTTGGAATGAAAAGCTTGTAAATTAAACATACAACCATCTAAATCCCCCTGAAAATGTATATAATTTAATATAATAGCACTGAAATAGCATTTCCTTCGCTCAAGTTGGTACTTACAAATCTAGATGGGTATAAAGGTTTCATTATCTAAATGATATGCTAACACTTTTTGAATTTCACAAATTATACATTAGCGGTAGCTTCTATTGTACTGTAACTCATTTCAGTATGAAACCACCTTGTACAGAAACCAGCAGTGGAATTTCAATTATTTCTGGGAAACATTATGTATTTCCTGAAGTATGATTAAGTTTAATTTGATGCATTAAAAATAATCAATATTTAATTTTTGCCTAGCACTTCACAAGTGTTCTTCCTGGGGGTTTCCTAAAGAATTTTCATTAGCTAACGAGGCAATTCTACCATGAGAACATTAGTCATTAGAGCAGTTTAAGTAGTAAAGAAGCATCTAAATTCATACTGATCTTCATAGTTATTTCTGTCAAACAGATGGACTATTGTTCATATCTCCACTTTCCTGACTTCTTAATTGCTAATGTACCTGCTAGTACTAATTGTACAGTACTAGTAACCTCTGTACAGTAATAAAGAGGTCAAAGCTGCTTTCAGTTCAGTATCAGTTCTTATGGCTGCAGCTTAATGAATCATTTACCAGCCACAGCACAGCTTTATATCATACAATAAACACAAACAGTGAAGCAACAATTTCTTTGCCCTAACATACCAAAAGGCACAACACGCAGCTCTGCAAGGGGAGAGGCTTGTCTGAGCTCTGAATAGGGCTCGGGGAGTGCAGCTGAGGTGATCAGTATGCCTGAAATTTGGGGCTTTCAGGTCCTGCATCTTGTTCCTTTGCTCCTCCATGGTGGCAGAGAGAGCTTTTGTGACCATATATGTCTTCTCCTGCTGTGTCACAGGGGCTGACTTGGCCATCATTGTATCGTCTCACAACACAAAGAAAATGAGTTTGCTGGACATAAAGGACTCATGTTTGAAAATATTGTTGCACTGGCACTTTACTTAAAACACTAAACACTTGTAAACCAAGCACTGGAAGAAAAAGCAGTTAAAGAGCTTCCCTGAGAAGACCAGAGAGTGAGTAGAAAAAACAAGAGAAATAGATGCTAAAAGCAAGAAGTCTCTAAGGCTACTTCACCACAAGGGCACTTGACCAGAGATGGCCTTTGCAGTGAATTTTCCCACCTGAGCCACGCTGGTCACAGAGCTCTGCAGCTGCCCACAGTCATGCCCAGCATCGGGCTGCTGCCAGCACCACTCAGTGCAGGCACTGTTTGCACCATGCCAGAGCAGCAGTGCTAGGTTTAAAATGTGACGTAACTTTCAGAGACACACATTTGCAATTCATGACTTCTTTTCACAGGCCTGGCTGCTTTTCAAAGAGGTTTAAAAACCAGATGTGGAAAATAAGATTGCTAAAATCATTTGGCAACTTAATAAAGGGGTGCTGCATGTTCCCAGGGTAGATTTTCAACAACAGAGCACAACAAACACATGAGAAAATGTTTTCAGTGCAAGGGGGAAAGGCTTTGAAAATTTAGCATCATAGGAGAATGAAATATAATGTTTTCTTTATGTGATTTGGTTTTTCCATTAAACATTTTTGTCTATCTTCATGTAAACAATTTTGAAAAGTTTAAATTCCCTTTTTTTTTGGGGGGGGGCGGGGGGGGGAAGATCAATCTTAGCTGCATGCAATTTCAGTTCTGAGTCCTGGTTATACTGTCGTGTCTCAGTCCTAGAAGATTAGGCACCATAATATACAGTCACAATACTACAAATAAGAACAATACGAAAAACACAATTACTGTTAATATAAAGTGATTTGTAAACTGCTAAAACAGGAGTAAAACAGGAGCAGCAATGCAAAAAGCAAGGATGGAAATCAACCTCAGACAGCACTTGCTGTCAACATAATCCTACTTGGCCAATCCACTAGGTAATAGTGATTGAAGCACCATGAGATCCACCCTTGATTCAACTGACTCCATTTGTCTGGACAAGCCATACTGCCTCTATTTGCCATCTCAATACTTTCACTCTTTATTCTTTCACTATATGTTTTTTCCCCAGAAACATCAAAGTCAAAATAATCCATCGCCCTCGGCAAAATGAAGTAGGAGCTTTTACACCAGTAGGTATAAACTGGCAGAACATCACTGCCACCTCTGTGGCCCCACCTGTTCACACAGAACTGAAGACAGAAAACCATGAAAGCAAACACAGACACACACAAAATGCACAAGAGATGCAATCCACATACTGCAGGAGTAAGGCTGGGATGACCCAGGGCTGGCTTGCCTTGAACTTCATGGGGAAGGAATAAACACTTGGCATTTAGAGAACAGCCTGAAATGGTATTGCTCTCTAGAGGTATTTTGCATGCCAATTAAATATTCTAAGTTTATATCAAGATTATTGTCACCTATTTAATGGCTTATTGATTTTAGAAGCCATACCACTTGTCTCTTTCCTTTCTGTTGAGTTAGTTACAGTAATGACTAACCATAAAAATTAGATAACATGCTGAATGTGGTTTTAAAACATCTGTGCATTTGACTTCCCTACTTTTAAATGAGAGACAAGTTAATATCCCACTGCCTTACACCACATCACCACTTTTGGCCTATGCGACTCCAAAGACAGAGCAAGACAAATTGGATTACACTGAGCATGATTTTAAAAATAAAAGTAAATGCAAAATCCCAGAAACTCTCTATAATTTCGTCTATAGTGCTTTGAAGCCCCACGGTGTTTTTTCTAACTGCAGAGTTGGTTCCCATGGAAAGGCTCCATCCTCAGAAACAGGTGTGCTCCAAACCATTTCTGTGCCTACCTCTGAACCTCTCCTCCATATCAGATCAAAAATCGCTCCACTGTAACATTTTCCATCAGATGAACAAATGCTCATCTGATTTTCACAGCATCAGATCTACTTTCACATTCTTATTTAGAAAAAATGTAAAATATCTGGAAAATGCAAATCAAGTACCCCTTCTCTGCATTTATCCAGCAGCAGGTTTCAGTTTTTCATTTCAAGTACACATTATTCAATCCACTAAACTTCTAAATGAAATATTTTTAAGAAAAATGAGAGAAATAAAAATCTGAAGTGCACACTGGAAGTTTACTCAAATATTCAGAGGAAAAAAGTAGATTTTTTTAATCAAAGAAAGCTCTTAGTGGAAGGGATCTCTGGAGATCACCTGGTCCAACCTCTATGCTCAAGCAGGGTCACCTAGAACAGCTTGTCCAGGACCATCTCCAGATGGCATTTGAGTATCTTCAAGCATGGAGACTCCACAACCTCTCTGGGCAGTCTGTGCCAGTGCTCAGTCACCCTCACACTAAAAAAAGTGTTTCCTGATGTCCAGAGGGAACCTCCCGTGTTTCAGTTTGTGCCTATTGCCTCTGGGCATCACTGGAAGGAGTCTGGCTCCATCCTCTTTACAACTTCCCTTCAGGAATTTACACACATTGTTAAGATCTCCCTGAGCCTCCCCTTCTCCAGGCTAAACAACCCCAGCTCCCTCCGCTGTTCCTCATTCAAGATGCTCCCATTCCTTCATCAACTGTGACCCTTTGTTGGACTCTCCAGTATGTCCCTGTCTCTCCTGCACTGGGCACAGCACTCCAGGTGCAGCCTGACCAGTGCTGAGGAGAAGGATCACCTCCCACAATGCTTCTCCTAACGCAGCCCTGGATACCACCGGCCTTCTTCATGGCAAGGACACATTTGCTGGTTCACGGTCAGGTTGGCGTCCACCCGAACTGCCAGATCTTTTCCTGCAAAGCTGCTCTCCAGCTGGGCAGCATGAAGTGATGGATGATTAAGGCTGAGCTCAAGGCTTTTATACATGAAAGGGTGCACACTCCGCACACTGCAAATGAGCATTTAGTTCAAAAGCAAATATTTCATTTTGCTCATAGCCCCTGACCCAGATGGTCTGGGCAAGAATGTCCCAGTTTACTGAATCATTTGCAGCTTTGGTAAGACTTGCAGTAAGCTCCTTACCAGCCACTGCTTGCCTGCCTTTAAAAAGTGTATGCGGCCAAAATATTTGTTCATGTTGACAAGTGACTACTACTACTGTATTTGTTGAATATTGGTCTTTCATTACCTGTTGTACATCATGCAGATAAAATTGCATCCTCTGTGAACAAATTTCTTTGCAAATGTGAAATCAAAGCAAACAGCATTAGGTTGAAACACAGCTGATAGTGCAACATTAATTTCACTTCAAGGAAGATGTTCAATTCTTGCTATTTGATTTTCTCTGAATAATAGTACCTATCTACTAAACCCAGGAGTAAATAATTTTTCCAATTCTCTACTGGTAAAATGCAGCAGCACATAATAGCATGATTTTGCTGTATTATTAAAAAGAGGGTCAGTATTTCTTCTTATCAATAAGGTTACTCAGCAGTCCGAAGCATAAGCTGAACATCCTGTGGCTCTAAAATGTTAAATGTATCATTCCAATCATTTTTTCACTCCTTACTAAGTACCACTGTAACTTAGATTGCAATGTCAGCTGCCTAGATAAGGATTATGTAAGACGGGGAAAAAATAGCATAAACATCTAACTGCAAGTCAGCATTAAAGTAAAGGACTCAAACATGGAAGAATTCAGATTTTGAGATTGGCATTGCAGGTCCCGGCTGGGTCCAGTTCTGTGCAAACCCCCACATGTTTATTACCAAATGTAAAAAATCCCACTAGCGTTAGCTTCTGAAAAGAACAAATTGTGGTGTCATACAAGATGGGAATATTAGGAATATTATCAACAGAGAATAAAGTTTTGGTAGCTCATAATACAATTACAGTGCTTTCCAGTTTGTAAAAAAAAAAAGGCTATGTAGAAATGAAAGCAGTCAAAGGACAGCCAACACAAGAAATAAGAACTGGAAATCCTGCAGTATTAAGTTTTTTAAAAAATAGATAAATTAGTTTTGAGAAGAAAGTGTTCACAAATTACATGACACACTCAAACCACACTATAGAAAAGACAACAAACGCGGTTGTTTCCTCTGACACTAGATGTTATCAAATGTTTATATAAAAAGCAAATTTTTGAATGAGACAGGAGGCTGCTTAAAAAGCTCCAGATCATTAGGATTAACCTGTGAAGCTGGTTATCAACATAGTTGAAAGCTCCAGAACAAAACTTAGGGTATGTATGGAAAATAAGATTCTGGGCCCCTGAGAGCAATTAAGCATCGTGAGTTATTTCAACATTGAATCTTTGACTCATCAAAAAACTGTTCCATTTTGCCTCCTAAGTAAATACATTACTTTTGAGAAGGAAAGGCAGAACTCCTTGAAAATTTTACCAGTGGTCCCAATCTTGTTGCCACTTCAGCACTCAACATTTCTTTCTCATGGAAATTACACCATTAAGCAATATACTTGTCAGTCAAAGTACCACTGGTGTTTACGTGTTTTCAGAACTGGAGGTTCTCAAGAACAACTGTAACTATAAATATGTAGTTCTGAGGCAGGTGGGAATCACTGCTGAACCTTCCCAACAGCAACAGTGTACCCCAAAGCAACAAACTGACTGGCAACAAACATACAGGAAGGTTGAAAGAGGGTGAGAGAAGTGCCTCAAAATGTTTTTGCCAGGAGCAGACAAAAGGGAAAAAAATGGGACAAGACAGATGAGATTAAGGCACTGGAATTTAAAGAGAGGTGGGGAGAGATGGAGAGACTGAGAAGTGCTACCTCTGTGTCAATATTTGCTCAGGCAAATACTAAGTGTTTACAGAAAGTCTAATGGCTGTACTTAGCATTTGGATTAACCTTGACCCCTAGAACACACTCATTCACCAAACCCATTGAGTCAGACTAAGTGGGTACGGTGGCTGTATGCCAGATGGTCAAGCAGGGGTTAGCAAGCAGGAGGGGAGAGAAAAGTGGAAAGTGGAGACTTGAGGTGGACCCTGAAGGGAGCAGAGATGCAGTAAACATATTTGAGCAAGACGTTCAGGTTTTCAACTTCATTATGAGCTAATGAAAATCTAATGCTGGGTAGTTCACTGACAGCAACGTAAATCCTTCCAAGAATGAGGGAGAAACTGAGAAAGAATAATTTAGTCTGAGTTGTAAATCAGTGGTTAGTTTTCTTAGTCATGTACTCTTTTCTTGGAAAATGTCCTGCTCTTCTAATCACTGCTGCTGGGGGACAATGTCCTTTGGAGGGCATTACGGACAGGTGGATGGACCTGTCTTCAAGAGCTGGAGTGTATGACACAAGACAGGCAAAGGCATATTTAGGGAGCAAAAATAAAGGAAAATACCTGAATAAAGCCTAGCACTACAAGCACTTTAAAAGCCTAAATGACATGTAATGCTAAACACATTAATAGCTTCTCAGAGAACTGCTGGCAGGATCTTAGGAGAAACTTCTCTGAAGGGCAAATAGGAGCACAGGAGCTGACTGATCTTCAGAGATTACCTCCATGGAGCACAAGCACAGCCCAACCCAAAGGGCAGAAGCCAGCATGGCTGAAGAGAGAACTCCAGACAGAGCTGGAAAGCAAAAATCAGCAAGGGCAAGGCTGGATCAGGTTGTCCTGAGCAAGCACAGAGACACTGCCCATGCAGGTAGGCAAGAAATTAGAAAAGCCAAGTCTCACGTTCCTTTCCAACCTCTGGGATTGCTTTCTACAGGAGTGTACTGAAAATTTGAAGAAGTTCAAAAAGATACTGGACAAATCCACAGAACAAATTCATGGATACTATAAGGACTGTAAGGCACCAAGGCAACTCTTCTGATTTGGGAAATCTCTAGGGCATGAGAGTTGCTTGGGTCTAGGAGAATGCTCTGGAAATACTGCCACATGTCATCTGCCTTCTCACCCTCGTTCACATTCAGGCATTACTGGCCAGTGTCACAGCAGGATACTGGGAAAGTGTGACCTGTCATCTGGCATGGTATAGTCATCCTTACATTCTCTGCTCTGTGATCCACTCTGCTGTACCTATACATGCTGGATTTGTATTTACTCACAACTGGATATCAGCCCCACCTTCCAGCATGAATATTTTTAAAAGCAAAAATGACAGGAATTAGCACAGAAGGGAAAACATCTCTGTTCTCATGTCGGAAAAACATCAAGATCTCCAAGACAGAGCAGCATGCCATCTGAAACAGTTTTCCCTCTGAAGATGTTGACCTACTTTGTTAGCTATACAATTTCTAACAAATTTACTATATTATAACAGCTGTGTTCATGCTGTTCTAGTGTCAGCACTTCTATTCTAAACCCCATTTTTTACACACTTCCATAATAACTCAATTATAAAACTTGGGTAAAACATGGCTCTCCACAAGCCTTTTCTTCTCCAAAGTACATGTGACCATCCACAAAAATGCACCATTGCGAAATGCCAAATTGCCCACTTGAGTCTGATTTGTCCCCCAGAGCGTGGTGAGACTCTGCCTGAGGGCAGCTGGTGAAGATTTCCGAGCCCATCCCTGCTCTCTGGAAACAAAGATCTGCTCTTGTCACAGGCAGGCTGATGGCAAACACATGGTGAGCAGCCTGCACTGCTTTCCCGTGTTCCCTGTGTGGGTTTGCACAGATCCCCAGCACCCCATGGAGCTGGTGAGCGGGGCTGCCCCACATCAAGCACCCCAGAGGACCTGACAACATCGTGGGGGACAGTAAAGAGGAAAGTTATGGAAGTGCATAGCACTGAATAAAGGGGAGGTTTGGGCAGGAAAGGAGGAGCTGAGGAGAAACTGGTGTAGGGAGGGAAAGAACAAAAGGAGAAGAAAGGGCAGTTTGGTTTCCTGTGAAGAGGCAGGACACTGTCAGTAGCGTCCTTGCAGCGCAGCAGCTGCGAAGGAGGGAGGGGAACCCAACAGCTGTACAGACAAAACAGCAGGAAGAAATCCATCTCCTCAACTCAGCTACTGCTGAGCTTTGGCTTTTCTCATTCCCTCCCTGCCAGCTTAGGGAATGTCTCTGCCCCTCCTGGATGGCCTATCCCTGCCCCAAACTTGCTCATAGCCCTTCCATAAGTTTTCCCTATTCTATTATATTCTTTCTGCTAAAAAGGCACCAAAACCACATGAGATATTCAAGGTATTGGAACACCACAGATCTATATGGTGGCACAACGATGTTGCTGCAGTTTGTTCCCTGTTTCTCTCCTAATTACCCATAATATTCTGTTTGCTTCTCTGCCTGCTGCTGAGTCTGGCACCCACACTGTCACACATCTGTCTGCTAGAGACCAGGTCTCACTTCTGCACAGTAACTGTTTGCTCGGACACATCATGCCGGGTGACAGAGACTCCCTGATGCTACATCCACGCAGCCACAGCAGTGATGTCCTGGAAGCAGCACTACTGTAAATGAATATCCCTTTTCCCTTTAGGAGAGCTCGCACAGCTGCTCACATCTCGCACTAAAGCACAGCTGCTGCTGGTTCCCCACGGGTCACAGCCCTCCCTAGTGCAGGGCCTCCCTCGTGTCCATACGTGGCTCTGGCTGGACACGGCCTGAACAGGACACCTCCAGGCAGGGACTTCAGACAGAAGACATCCTGTACCAATGCCTCCACCTGCCAACTCTGAAAACCAAATGTGCTAAGCTCCAAAACTTCACCAAGTCTGAAGTGAAATCATCCCTCAGTACATCCATGCCTGACCAGCTTCTTTCCCATCTTAAGTGTAATACACAAGGTAGTCCCCACACCCCGCATTTATTCTCTCTTCTAAATACAGGATTGCTGCCACTCTTAAAGACTTATTACTTTTCAGCCCAGACTGTATTTTTCTCTTTCTGGACTAGCTTCTGGAAGTCTCCAAGCAGTCACTGGGCTCCAAACAGCAGCAGCTTGATTACAGTAAAACCATCAGAACATCTTAATTCAGGAAATGGGCAAATATTAAGTAATTACCATCTCTCATATAAAATACATCTTGAAAACTTTTTATATAAAAAGACTGAGTTTTATGCATAAATTATGTCCTACTGAAATAAATGAAATTTGGTGTCTGCACAATTAGACATGATCATGTCTGGTAGGACTATGCATTACAGTGATTCTCTCTGACTTCTTACAGCAAGACATCTTGCTACATATTAATTTTGATAAATCACAGAAATTAAATTCCACAGTTCATTTAAAACATCACAGAAAACCTTGTATCTGCTCCTCCCTTTTTCAGATGCATTGACCAAGTGAAAGAATTCAGATATGGTCCATAAGTGGATCTTCCCAGTCGCTACCTAAGCATGTATGGGACAGGTGTCAATTCAGCAACGCTTTATCACAGCAGGAAGGTGACAGGAAAGCACTGCTGCTACGGCAGCATTGGCAAAACTGTGTTAAAGCAGGCATCCCTGTAGGAAATCCTTCCGCACTACAACAGATGGCCAGTAGTTAGAGGAAACCATTAAGGCCTGAAATTGGTTAAATTTTTCACAGCAAAGGGTAACATGAAAGTAAACAAACTTCACCAACTTTCCAGGGAGAGCCAGCCCCTTTATGGAGTGTAGGTACCTACCAACAACACAGGAAAGGCATTGGATTTTACAGGCACACTGCTATACTGTATAATGACTTTATAATCATGGTATCATTTCCATATACCATGCAGACAATACAGTCACGCAAGTGTCATAACTGCATAATTGCACAATTATTACATTAATTCACGCAGGCAGCAATTACCCACAAACTACAGCTGCCAGTGCCGTGCAGCCCACCCCTGCTGCCGGCACGTCGGCTGTGGATCTGCCACGGAGCCTGGGAACGTGATGGGTGCATGAAGGGTGGGAGTTTCCTCCTCTGATGCTTTAACAGGAACTGCAGAAATATTGTACCTTCAGCTGTTTGCAATACACCAATTCACCTGAGATGGGGTGTGACCCATTCCTCTGTATTCGGGAATTTTCTGTGTCTCAAGAGAGACATTGGCAACATATACATATATTTGTATATACAAAACACCAGCAAAGATTGACACTTACACTGACCAGCTAAAAAGTTCCTATCCTTCCAGACCACTTTTTTATCCAGAAGCATTCAGCAGGTTTGCTCTTTCACGTTACTAAAATACATTCCAGCACGGGGCAAAGAACGTGAAGATTTCCTAAGAAAACCTAAAACTAGGAGAAATTCAAGGTGTATGAGCATTGTAGAACATCTGGGCTGCATTCCAAATGACAAGGGCTAAGATGGGGGATTGGGGAATTTTAAAAAGGCAAGAGTTCACCGAGTTTGCTTTTGGGACACATTTAAATGTGAATCTCAGGGACCACAAACCTGTGGGAACCAGGGAACAGGTGACCAACTCAGTCCCACTATGGAAGGCCTTTTTTAAATTAAAATCCCTTGGGGATGCACAGCAATACTTGCCTCTGTGAGAGCATCTCAACAGCTGCATGTCTGAGTGCTGCTCAAGGCTGACAAGCACAGCTTTCCTTACTTGCAGAGGCTGGAGGATGTGCTTGTTATAATAAATGCTGTCAGACCATGTATACTAAAACTTTCCTGACTTTAATCAGAAAACAGTGCAATGGAAGTAGGAACAGTCCTCATCACCCTAGTGTATACAGAAGCCAGGCAGTGGACATCGTGAGCTGATGGCAATTGAAAAACTCACTTGGTACCAGCTCTGAATTTGATTTGAGAAATCCTTCTGATTAGTGATAAAAATAAGGAAACTTACCAGCCCCTGCAATACAATTCCTGTTCTTTCCCCCAAACCACGGCTTCTATTTTCAGACTGAATTGATTTTTAAAAAGCACAGAAGCCGCTTTTTTAGCCTTACCATACATTCCTGTGAAGTGCACATCATAAGCAACAGCAAGGAAATTAACTTCATAACAATGTGGTGGGATTTCAAGGGAAAGAGAAACAAACAACGTTGTTATGCGAAGAGACATACTTTTTCATAAGATCTCTGCCCTCTGGGTTAGGATAACCATGCTTCCAGCACACTGTTCTCACTCATTTAATAACAGAATACAATTTTGAATTGTGTATATGTTGACAGAAAGCAGAAGTGACAGAAAGCTCGGGAAGCTTTGATTTTAGTATTTGCCTGTTGGAATGGAAATACTTGAAGAGAACCTCTAGGCTGATAAAATCTGTCACTTGAATATCAAATAAAAAAAAAATCAGTTTTATCAGCCAATAGAAAAATCCCATGTATTTCCTTTGTGAATTGCAATAATACCTGCTTTAAGCCTTTACCCTTTCAGCCATTTGACAAGCTTTCTTCTGCTTTGGAGATGCAAATATTCTGCACCTGCCAAGGAATATAGGAGTATTACCTCAAAGCTGTGTCAAATCCCCTGTACAGCTGAAGTCCAGAACCTGAAAATCAGGAACGAGCAGGAATTGATGCTGAGGGCCATGAAAACCCCAGCTGAAGACCAACTAACAGACAGACCAGGGTCAACGTGGGCTCTCCCGATTATGGGCAATATTCAGCTGATCTGGAGACAGCTCTGCTGTTTCTCCAAAATCAGCACCAACCCTTAAAGCTGCAGGAAGATCCAACCTGACGAAACAGGAGGGATGAATAAAAACAGAATGCCTAATGTACTGAAACATGCTCTGTTTCTTCGAAACCCTAAATCATAATAACTAATCTTGACAAACACTGGCTATTAAGTGCTTAACTTTGATCATCTTGACTTTCTAAACTTAATTCAGTAAATACACAAATGTGTATGTACCTTCTAGACATAGGCAGTAATTACAGCTGACAGCTGTGAGGACATTTTACATGTTTCAGTAATAAACCTATCTATCCCTATTAAATATTAATACACAATCTTTCCTATTACCTATTATATGTCATCAGTCACATCAGTTTTAGGAGGAAGGTCAGCAAAAACAAAATAACAAGTGTTTTGTTCCTTTTTAAATACAGTCTGAGCAGTTTATAGATGTTAATAAAACCCCTGACAAGAGAAACTCTATTTATGAACAGGACTGATATACAAGCAGGAAAGAAAGAGCATTTTCCTGCCTCGAATTTGTGTATCTTGTATACATATCAGAGGTCATATTTCAGGATAGGAGGGACATGGAAAGGAAGGTGAAATGAAAACACAGCCTGGTCCATCTCCATGCTGCCACCTCCCAGCCCCTCCATGGGCACTCTGAGAAGCCTGCACTGGACATTGGTGCCACTGTACAAGGCTGGACACCAGGGAGCCAGGCAGGGCTGTGTAGGTAGGAGTGTGCCAAAAAAATGGCTTAGATACCACAATGCTCCTGATTTCCCCATCTGTGGTTGAGAAGACAAGCAGAGGTAGCCTTCAAAATCTGCCATAAACTTGAGTATCTTCAGTTGTCATGTTTCTCTTAACCTCACCAATTATTTCCATGTTTGTCCAAACAAGAAGGATGGCTCTGGCAAGTGAAAGCACGTATGATACCCATAGACACTGTGACTCATTTGCAACTATTATTTTCATTTTCTAACTTAATAATACAGTCTGGCACAGTTCAGAAGCTGACTCACTTGACATTCAGACTTCTCTACTGAAAAAATGCTGACTTGATAAAAACTGAGATGTTTCAGAGGACTATACTTCACAAAAACTACCTCCAAACAGTTAAACTGAAATGTGTCTCAATGTTTGAAATGTATGAACCAAGTCTACAAATTTCAAGAAAACTCATACCATTAATGACACTTCAGTTTCTTTTTCACCCAAATAATTCTGATATCATTCTTTTGAAAAATTAAAACAAAATATATTTTCAAGTTTCTTTTTGTGAGAATTTTAGTGACTCACTTTTCACTTCAATTTGATTTAAAACAAGAAGTTGGGAAACTTGAACTTGTTACTGGAATCTGAACTTTTCTGTTGAAAACTAATCATTGAGGAAACAACTGTTCCTACTTGGTTGTCAAATTTTATGTGTAGTCACAACTTTTGCTAAACTACAGTCTCCCCTCTGCCTCCCTGCCCTCCAAACCTGGGGAAGGGCAGGCAGCCAAAAGTGGGGTCATTTTAGGTGCCAGACTGAGAACAGGGAAGGATGAAATTCTCCAGTAACCTGTCAAATGGATTTTCAATCTGGGGAAAGGGATAAACAGATGCATCAACAGGTACTGCTTAAAAATGGAACTTCACCGCTGCTACCCATAAACACACCAGCCAGTTGTTCTCATTAACTGATTAAGCCCAGCCTTACAACTATTAGTTACTTTCTACTTTCACTGCTTCTGGTAGAAAACTCCTCTAGAATGTCCCACCTAAGTAATTACAAATTTTCTTTCAATTTGTGTATAACCAAGCTACAGCATGTTATCCTTACAGCAACCCTGTCCTTCTCCCCAAAATAGGTATTTATTTCACTCCCAGATGGTAACTCCCCCAAGTATTATCAATGGCAATTAAATCTTGCAGGCTTCATTTTGCTGCAAAAACTACTGTTCTGTCTCATCTCCATAGTAAGGCTCCCCACTGCCCTGACTATCCAGGAAAACCCTGTCTGCCTTCTGAGTTTTAAAGCATCTTTCCTACACCTGGTAACTGGCACCATGCACAAGACTCTGCAGTGTAGAGAGCTCCACACTTCTCAGACTGCTCCATTAACCCGGCTTCCCTTCAGCCAGAATTATCTTTGCTGACAGGCAAGCCACAGAACCTTCTCTTACTCCCAGACCTGAAGAACTCAAGCAACAGTACTCACTGTCTACACCATACTGTAGCTTATTTTATAGGGCTTTCTCAGGCCAGGCTTAAACTTGTCTGCTCTCTCTTAGAGCTCTCTCATTCAGAGCTTAATGCTCTGAAGTCTCCTCAGCTAAAGGCTCCGCATCATCTTCAGATTTCCTCCGTATCTCCTCTAAACTTCAGAGACGGACAGGGGATTTCACCTTGAACGCCACCTTTTCAGGCACGTGGTGTCTGCCCATGTCTTCCACTGATTAATTAGTAGGGCAGGATTGCAGGACCTACTTGTTTTGGTGCTTATTGATTGCTATTTTTTTCCCCTCCCATGATAACTTCTGCAAAACACAAAAAGTTTCTTTAAATCATAAAAGTCAAAACATGTGAGGAAGTCCCTGTTTTGAAAAGATGACTGTTTTTCAATACACACACATATATTCTCCACACTACTTTTTTTTTTTTCAGTAATTCAAAACCAGTTTTGACAACAAATTTCAACTCCACTTCGATGCTTACTACTGGCTTCAATTTTCTTTTACTAGGGGATATAGTTCCATTAAATCAGTGTCTGCAAGACTGGAGTCCAGGAGAATTCCATCCTATTTCATGCTTCATTATGAAAGATTCATACAGCCCTCCTCATCATGTTTCTACAGCCATCTACATCAGCTTTAGCATACTCAAATGTTGCACGGTACCAAGTGACACGTTGAAATGATCAGTCAAGTTCACTGGGCTTAAACACTCTGACAGTGATATGTAATCTTACTTTGGTTAGGGATAAAAAGACATCCTAATCAGCATACAAGGGCAATCTTTATTGTGGTAATTAGCATTTACCAAATTGCAACATTAAGTACAAAATGTTGAAAAGTGCCCTGGAGGCAGAAGTACAGGAGAGAGATTACCCAAAGGCCACAGAGAATGGAAGCTGCCTTTGTGCTGGAAGAAGTCCTGCAGTGATGAGAGCACCACATGCCTGAGCTTGTTTTCTATGGGGAAGGGTGGTAATAGGATTAGTTTCTACAACATGACATGTTAATAAACTGTCTCTCCCAAACACTCAAACACACATCTTCCTCGAGAAAAAAAACCCACAAGTCATTTCTGTGCAAGACAGACTGAATTATTTAATTCAGTCAATTTAAGAGGTACCTGGAAAGCAACATTCAAGAGCAGAGTTTAAACATATTAACTTCTTGGTCAAGTACAAGTTGGTATTTTGCTTTATCTGGTTTTTCCATTGCATGTAAGATACCAAGAGAGAACCACAAGATAGGGCTGAAACTAGAAGACAACCCAGGTACTAGCCAAAGTCTGTCAAACCAGGATTGTGACACTGAATTGCTGATGTTCATTAAACATTATACAGATGAAAAATCTATGTGTGGATGTGTGTATATACAAAGGAAAGGTTTAGATTGGCTATTAGGAGAAATTTCGTCACTGACAAGCTTGTCAAATACTGGAGCAGGCTGCCCAGGGCAGTGGTTGAGCCACCATCCCTGGAGATGTTTGAAAGACATGTAGATGTGGCACTTGGGGACAGAGTTTAGTGGTGGTCGTGGCAGTGCTGGGTTAATGGCTGGACTCGATCATCTTCAGGGTCTTTTCCAACCAAATGATTGCATGATTCTGTATGTGTACGTGTTAGTGTTTTAACCAAGTCTGATTCAGAAATCATTAGTCTGCAGAAGTGCAGGTGCTACAAAGTTCAAGTCCCTATGCCACTGTGAAATCCTTCACCTGCCTTCCATCACACAGACCAGTTAAGTCTTCTGAGAAAACCACTCACAAACTACAAATGGCCAGATCAGTGTGGGGTTCTACAGCTTTGGCTTTGTTGTTTTTAAAATCCTCATCCAGTTGTCTTGTTCACTAGAGACTACCTGGGGTGGCTCTTACAGGAGATTATACACACCTAACAGGAGATACCTAAATACTGAAGCATTCAAAGGACCTCCAGTTCCTTACTAGCTGATATCACTAGAGAAAACAGATCATTTCCCTACTGTCACTACAATTTTTATCACTCGTGCTATTTCCTGTTTCTGGTTTTGTTACCTTCCAGTGATCTACATTTTAATTTATACATTTCTGCCATTATTTTACTAAGAGAAAAACTTCAAGAGATTTTCCGGGGCTTCATTTGCATTTGATGATTCCATTTAATAGCCCTGTGGGCTAAAAACCAACCAATGAAAAACTTTAATTCATAATGGCAGAGGAGGATGTTAACCCCATTAGCATCAAAAAGAAATGACCAAGTGTCAAGACAGTTTTCACAGTTCCATTCCTGTCCTTTCAGACCAGTTAAAGCTCCCAGAATTAGGTTAGTCAGTGGTGCAGACTAGTTCCTCTGTTAACATGTCTGATGGTGCTGTTGGACACGATGCATCAGTCATGCTGCTGGATCCAGTTACTGGAAATTTAAAGCAAGCAAACCAAAGGATGCACAATGCATTCTTTTCACTTGAAAGCTTTTCACAAAAAAAAAAAAAGAGAAATTCTTTATCTTTTTTCCATTTAAAAACAAGTTCACACAAATAAAACAGATGAGAAGGGGAGGATAGGTATTTTCTGCACTGTATCATTTGTCCTTCTTACTTTCATGACACAGGAAAATTAGAGCAGCTTTGTAGTACTCTCAAACTTGACTAGATAAATCACAGGGTAAGCACAGGCTTTTTTGATACTCTGAGCTCAGAGATCAGTCCCATAAGTTTGGCTGGATTCTCATCTCCTCCCTGGTCTCATCTCAGCAAAACCTCTCTGCTGAACAAGGATTCATTCCAGGCTGAGAGACTCTTGTGTTAGTAAAACTTTACTTCAGCCTTCATACTTCTTTCTTAGTATGTACTTTTCTTCACTTTTCTGTATTAACTTCAGTGATCTGAAAAATCTCCACAAACAGTACAGCCATCCAGCATTCAGAAAAGGTCAACCAAGGAGCTCCATGGAACATGCTTCAGCATGAAGTGCAAGCAAGTAACTAGAAACACAGCAAAATCAAGCACATTTTGCAAGACTGATCTCTCAAGGCACTGACTGTCCACTTCTACAAGGCTTCTGTTCTGCAAGGGACTCAGTCTTTTCACTCAAGTGGGGGAGGTTCTGGCTTTGGAAAAGGTAAAGCCATGTCAGTGGCCAACCACGGCCAGATCCAAACACAAAACACAAAGGAATAAGAGAATTTTAACTCTGACTTATTGTTTTGTTCATTAAGAAGCCAGAACAGTATTTTTGCCAGTTTTCTTGTATGCACTTGCTGTGGCCAGTAAGGACATTTAGGCTCTGGAGATAAATATAAAGGAGAAATTACAAATAGTCCTCCTTCACTCCTCGAAATAACTGAAATCCATTTCCAAAACAACAACAGAATCCTCAAAAACGTGGGTCAAAGAAAACACTTAAAAAAGTTTCACTTAACAACAGCATTTTTCCTTCCAACCAAAATCCCAACTTTTGTCTTAGGCAATCTTAGACTCTTCACTCTATTAATAGCTTAATGCATGATAAATAATACATTATTCAAAAGGAACTTGTACTTTCACATTTGGTACAATACTTGCAAGCTACTGGCACTGTCTTCCACTTGATTTCAAGTGACATGCCCAAAGTCTTTGCAAGAAAAAATAAATCTGCCCATTCAAAACAGATACCGTCGCTGCCCGGCTGAATGCATCTTTTTCTTGTAACCGAAGAAAGAAGAAATACTAAGTTCAAAATGTACTTCAAAGGAGAGGAGAGCACATAAAAAGGGATGAGGTGTTCTATTTAATTTGGGTCACACCACTTCCAAAAGGATGTAGCAGAATTATAAAAGTTCCAAAGATAGGCAGTAAATGTGATTAAAGTCATGCTGATTCTTCTGTATCACTAGAGACTGAAGATGTAGGGACTTAGATCAGAGAAGCAAAAGCAAAGGTAGAGATGATATGAAAATAAAGAAGACAATATGATAAAAGGTACAGCAAAGATAAATCGAGGTCTTCCATTCAGTGTCTTTCATAACGTAAGATCAAGGACACATTCAACACTATCAGCAGACTGCAAAATTGACACAGTGCATTATCCGTCAGTGGAACATAAGAGCACATGATATTATCAATGTCAAGGGTTCAGGCTGAATGGAAGTCCCAGGCAGGTTATGTATGCACAGGTTCCAATGGCATTTTTAAACTTTATTAATTACTGTGCTGATATGTCCAAATGAAATACTTTTCTTAGTTTTTTAAAACAGAAAATCCCTGATTTTGACAGTGTCAGGAATACCTAACTTTTAGTTTATCAGGTCAAAACACTTCACTTTTCCTACAATCATAATTCACAATACCACAGATATTGAAACAAACATTCTGATTTTCCTAGTGTCCATAATTCTATAACAAAATATTTATGTCATATTTTGAACTTTTAAATGTCCTGGTGGTCTACACCAGAGGAAAATAAATTTATAAATACTGAAACGTCAAAAGTAAAGCTTCAGGTTTCAGCTAGCAACTTTCCATAAACATTGTAAATTCAATACTTTCAACATGTCCTTAGTAGGAAAACAACCCACATTGCCAAGAACACAGACTGAAACAGTATCAAACATGAATTAACTGCAAACACAAACAAGAAAACAAAAAGGTGTATATGAACAGCACCTGTTTGGCAACACATCTCTATTACAAAGCTAACAAGGCCCTCGTGAGATCATCAGATATCTCATGTTGGAAAGGATCCATAAAGGATCAGATACTGGGCATTTGCTCATTTGGTAAGTGAACAGAATACACCTTAATGTGTGAGCCAATTTTAAACAATGGATGGGAGTAAACTTTTCATGTCTCCCACTCTTCTCAGTTTACTGGGGAGTTCAGCCTGGCTGTCACCAGGAAAAGAAGGTGCCTCGTGCCCAAGGTGTCGGGAGAAGATTCATCCCCAGCCTGCAGCTTCTCACCCAGTGCACTGCCTGAGCTCCTCTCAGGTCTGGACACAGCGCTGTGTTCGGTCAGGGGAGCTCTGGGGTGAAGATGCCTGAGAAAGCAGAGGCACACAGAGACAGCGACTATCCTGCCGTAGCTCTGACCTAGGGAGCCTTTGCACAGGAGAGAAGATACTCAACCACAGCACAGAGGAAGAGAAAGTCTATCCAAAGGACAGGATAACAGGAATGTCACTAATATATCACTTTACATCCTTTACTATTTCCCTGTTGCTATGGGAATACTAGAGAAAGTGGTTATCATTGTGTATTCAAAGACCCACGTAAAGTCTAGGTATGAACAGTATCGTTTGTTTGCAGCCTATAATTTTCTCTTCCAAGCAGTGTTAAATAGTTTTGTTTGGGGGAAGGGTATAAATAATATTCCCTTCTCCATTCACGTGTTAAAATTAGCTAACCTTCTACCTGCTCTGGAGAACATCCAAAAAAATCTAAAGCAATGACAAGCACTAACTTATCAGGGTAAAACAGATTTTTTTCCCCATATAATTAAAATTAACACACTAACTGGAATACTCTTCATAGAGCTGATACTATCTTGATTTTATGACAAGGCCATCTAAAAAATTAATTCCATCATATTTAACCTGAGTGTCAAGAATCAGGCTTCAAAGCACCTTAGAGGAAATATCTTTGAAAATTTTAGTAATGATTACAGGGGCAGTCTAAAAGTCCATCCTTTTCCTACTTAAACAACACTGCCTTCGTACTCTGAGACAGGATCAGTGATGGAAGTCAACAGAGGTAAATGCTGAAGGTTTTTTTCAGTTATACCAAGATAGAAGAGGAGAATAAAACACACAGGATACACTGGGCTGTTTGTATACTAATGTGACAATTTCTCAATTCAACCTGAAAGAAAATAAGGTTCCTCATATTTACTCAATCACTGGCAGGAACAAGCAGGTCTTGAAGAACAGGCTCAGCATCATAAAAATACTTTATTTGTGTATTTCAATTATCTGCTTAATGTTCTGACTGCAAACTTCAATTGTGCAGGAGTAAGTGTGCATAGCTAGTGAGTGATTGCATGGCTGCTCACTCGTCTTCAGAAATTAAACTCCTTCTCAATATTCACAGAGCTAAAAAACCCTGTGAGGTTCAAAAGTACAGTCAGTCCCTGTTCTGAGAGTGTTTTCCACAGTTTATGTACAACAGCATAACAAATAAACTAACACACAAAATGAAGAAAATGCCAATATTTAGTCTCTAGGCTATTTTCACTGAACTATGAATAAAAGTTTGCAACTCAAGCTAAGTATCAACTGGAGACAGTTTCATGGCATCAGGGAAGAGCTGCACAGAAAGGCTCAAACCAGCAGGTTTCCCAGAGTAACGACTTAGTTACAAATTCTGAATTATTTCTCCCAAGCTGCAAGGGCCATAACAATAATTTCTCCTAGATTCTTGACAGGGTTCAACCATAATCAAAGAGACTCAGTGTTCAGACTGATAGCAGTGTGGACAGGGAGTTCCTTCCACTTCTATCAATCTTACTCATGGCTCACAGACATCAAATGAAAGAGTCCACCTGACCTCAAAAATTTCTGAATCAGCCCCCTTAGTGCCTGTTAACAACACTCCAAAGATGCAGTTTATGTTGTTGATTACTCAAAAGTAAATATATGAAGCTGTAAATAGGCATATAAAGACACTAAAGTGATGGTAACAGAAAAGGCTGTTTCCGCAGGAAGCCAGAGAATGAAGAACAAAAGGCCACTTTGAAAACAAAAATATTTTAACTCAGCACCATATTGTCTTAGCAAAGATCACTAAGTATTATTTGGAATGAGTGAAACGGAGAGGGTAAAATGTGTCCCAGAATTAGATGAAAACTGATGCTACTTGTAGAAGAAGGAGCTAGGAGTGTTTGATGCAACACCAAAAACTGTAGCAGCAGGTATTTCAGCTGACTAAAATTCAGATGCTATAACCAGAGTGTGAGAAACATTGAGCTATTCCTAAATCGCTAGCTACGTTAAACAGCATTAAAGATCCTGTGTATGCAACACCAGAGACACACAGAATGGCTGCTCGTCCACTCAGCGTACGTACCAAGTCCTGGCTTCCCCTCACAGGGAGGCATTTCCCATGCACACTACATTTCACTGCAAACATTCCACACCGGGAGGAGAACAAGTTATCATCATCTGAGGGATACCATAATTAAAAACTGTGGGGAGCGTGGATTTGCTACAGGTGGGGAAGAATGAATCCTTCAGGTTTCACAGCAGACTCCTCTCTGCAGAGATGGCACCATTGAAGGCTGCGTGCAGGGAGCACCAGGGTCAGCTCAGCACCAAGACAGCTGGTGGCGCACACACTTTTGAACTTGGCACATCATCCACTGTCATATAATTTTTATTGCCAGGCATTTAGTTTGGGATTAGCGGGGAAAAGAATGGATGCTAAATTAGAGCCAATACTATATGCTCTATTGCAGTGACTCGCCTTGCCTGAGGTCAATCAAACTACATCAGCAGGAAATTTTTCCCATTACAGGAATCTAAGCAAATAAATCACACTGAATCATTTACCTAATTAATCTCAATTTTTCAGCAAGAATGGTAACAGGCTCCTAACTCCTCTTATTTTCATTTGCACTGAATAATCCTTGCCCAAGACACTGCTGAGAGGTGTCCACAGAAGAATGGGACAATTTCTGACCTGTCCTCAAGATTAGCAAGCATGTTTCTGTCCACCAGGAATACATGATTCAGAAAGCAAAACTGTTTTCCACCATTATTCTGTGCCACCTGCTGAAAGGTCAATGCTATTATTTAAAAAATTTTGCAAGTGAACTGACTCAGTACAGCACTCAAAATAAATGAACACTACAAATTTTGTGAAAGGACACAGAATAAAGATCATTTACCACTGTTCCTCTATTGCTAATATTAAAAAACAACTAGGAGAAGTAATCCCTTTCAGTTTTTGCTCTTTTCGAATAAATGCAGGGGTTTTGTATGGATATGAATAATTGAATAACCCGGTGATTCATAGCCATTATATATTTATATGTTCTCTCTTATTGTTTTTTTGGTTTTTGGGGTTTTTTTTTTTAATCTAAAGAGTCTGCAGAGACAAACTATTCAATGGATCTCTCTGCCATGCCCAAGGCTCATTTTTTGCAAAACACTCCATATATGAGCCGTTTATTCATTACAGTCATTGTTTTAAGGATGCCCTCTCAGTGCCCTTTTTGTTTCCTGGGGGGTCCCTTGTTAAAAACCTTGAGAGCAGGTTCTCTTTATTTCCCCAGACATCTGTTTTTGTTCAATCCCTTATGCTGCTACACACTAGTATTTAACATTCGTATAGAGTTAATGTTTAAAGGCCCAGCTGTGGCTGACACCATTCTGCCAAAAACTACACAGGCTAGAAAGTTCATCCCTGTCCCAACCTTGGTCACCATGTAGGAGAGACAGCAAACAATACATGACACAGTCAAGGACGATGCAAACTGCGACCGAGACATTTTGGGACAAGTCTTAGCCTTATGGGAGCCTTTTGCCACATAGGACATTTATCAAAGGTCCTGCTCAAAAGTGCTGGGTGGCTCGTTCTGGAGTAACCAGGGTGACTGTGCCTTCATCCTGCACAGCCATTAACTTGGGAAGGTGCTTCACCCTTTTACAACAAAATACAATGTCATCAGGGAGCACTGAATTAAGAAGTGAAAAACATCTTGCTGATTCTGGCTGCCAGTTGTCTGAAAAAGCATTTCAAGGGATGTTGTTAAATGCTTCTCAAAACATTAATGTCACTACCAAAAATTGCTTAGAGTTGTGCACATGGTCACAAGTGTGCACTATCTGCCATTTGCTCATTTTCCAACCATCATATTTACGCTTTGCAATACTTGAAGCACTTCTGGTGTGTCACAACTGTCTCCTCCCAGTGAATTAACCTGCACTCACCAGAGCTGAGGCAGGAAGGGCTGAAATCCTTCACAAACCTCTTGTGCTCCGAAAAAGCACAGCCCTTCTCCCTCTTTCATTTTAACAGCAATTTGTTGACTCTCATGCTTCCAATTAAATGCTTTGGCCTTCCCTACCTTGCTTTTTAATCAGTGGCTCAGGGGCCCATTCCTTGTATACACTAGCGAATATAATATTAGCTCTTAATGAACCATTTACTGACAGCCAAGAATGAAAGCTGCAGAGAATAGAGGAAATTACTATAGAAAAATAATTTGCCTTTCAAATTGTATGTAAAAATAATGACAATGATATGCCAGTTTGTTTATGTATGGTTTACCTATTTTCATTGATTATTACATAAGCTACTGCAGTGTGTCAGAAGGCCTGCTGGGGTCAAACATCTTATTTTAACTTGTTGAAGTTACTGTAGCTCCAGAAGCCCTGCTGCCCACCTCCTACTTACTGACCCAAGGGATCATCAACCATAAACACCATGTCCAATGTCAAAAAATCTCACCAGATGTGCCAGGTACACTCAGAGACAACATCTGAACTTTTCTTTCAGCATCAAAAGGCAACCCTGTGGTGATTTATCCCTTTATCATTTTCTGGAGCTTTGAAGGCTGTCAGCAGGACTGACACAGAAAATCCAGTGTTCCCCATGACCTACAACTTCGCTTAGCAGAGCAGTCAGACTCATAAGCCCCACACTCTTTTGAACAGGAAGAATTATTGAGGCTTAGGGAACAGAGCTATCCCAAAGTAACCTTCATCAGCAACCATGGCATTTGAATTCCTCTGGACACTTATTAAATAAAGAAGTGTGTAAGGAAGTCAAAAACCTCAAGAACAAAACGAACTTACTCTCCCTCCCCCCCCTTATTCAGACAGAGAGAAATTGCATCAGACCTATCTCACAATGCTTTCTTAATTGACATTAACCAGTATTTCAGGAGGTAACAAATCACTAATTAAAAGAAAATCAGATGCAACTTATTATAGTCAGCTTACAGTAATAGTACCCTTCAGATTTTGGCAGTAATAAAGATAAAGCAATAATGCACTCAAATAATTGTTCCCTTCAATTTGGAATCCCTTGGATGGCTATTAGCTTAAAGCACAATCATGGCTCATTAGGACTCTCCAAATAACAACTTAGAACAAAAAAGAGAAAGACTCCTCATACACAAACTCACATAGTTTGTCCATACTGCTGAAGTACTTAAATGAGATTAAAGTTGTGGCAAACATCATGGGTTTAAATGCTTTAAGCAGAAGAAGAAACTTTTAGAATTTGTTCATGCTGTGTCCTGCTATATCTCCTCTCTCCCATCTGCATGCTTCCCTTTATGCCCAGACTCTTTTTCCAGTTCTGCTTTTCATTTCTACAACACTCCCATTATTCCTTCAGTGCCCTCTCAGAGGAAAAGCAATAGGGGAAGATAGAAATGAAACAAATCTCAAGCAGCTCCAGACCAAAGGATGAAGGAAGCAGGCGAGGGAGGCATGAACAAGGAGCACAGTAGGGCTCCACAAGGGTGAGAAAGCCTCGCATCATTCTTCCTCTTCCTTTCCAAGAGTCACACACCTAAGGAAGCAGACAGATGCCTTCTTGCAGGCAGAGCAGCAATGTTGGTGTTGCTAGTGGGACAAAACTTTCCAACATGCTGCAGAAGCCCAAAGCCAAGCACAGGATCATTAGCCTGATTATTCCCAGTGCTAAAGATTGAGTACTGTAGGACACAACAATTGTTGGAAGCAAATTAAAAAGGTAAAGTCAATGTCAAGCTTCATCAGGGCTCCAATCATTAACACTCAGGACCTAACAGAGATTATACCCATGGCATCTTTAGAAACTTAAAAGAATCAGAAACCTTTTCCACAGAATATTGTCCAAGGTGACCATTTTGTATCCTGCACAATTTGCCTACATTTCACCTTGAGAAGCTTCTGTCCCTTGTCTTTATTTGCTGGACAAACAGAGCCTCAGACTGCTTAATTCTTTCCTTTGAGGATGTGAAAAATTAGAGATGCTGGTTGTCCCAGAGGGACTGAATATAAAAGAAACTCTGAATGGACTAAAACGAGTAAGTCAAGAAACATACCCTAATACCAAAGGTGGCTGGGTTGTGGCTGCTCCTCATCCACAAATATTTTTGAGTCGGTGCTAACAGAAACAAAACCAGAAAAGTTTGGGCTTACTGAGGCAGAAAATCTTATAGTGGAGAACACCAGAACAGTTTAAAAAATTTAACAGACCTTTTCATAACCAAAATCAGAATGATGTCTTGAGGGGGTGGCAGATGATCTGTGAGATCAGGAGAGTTGAGCAAAAAGCAATACTTTGGGCTGAAAGCCAGAGACCTGCATGCCACTCCCAGCTCTGATACAGTCTTCCTGTGTGATCATGAGCAAAACAACTTGACCTGTCTGGGTCTTTGGGTCTTGGCTGCTCTTTCTCTACTTGCCCTGCAAGGACAGCAGCAAAGGTTCTCTCAGTTTGCCCAGTAGTTGGCCCAGTTCATGGTCTCAGTCAAGGTATTTGCAATAGAATGTGGTAAAAACAATTAACAAGCGAGCGACTATTGCCACCATTTTAATAAATGGGTCAACCAGCGTAACAGTAAATGAAATCTTCCTTTTCAGAAAACACAAGGTCATTGCAGCCACCAAAAAAAGGGAATTCACGTGAAGGGGCTCACAGAGACAATTCCAGAAAAAATACTGTGATTAAGATTATACCCGTCTGGTCTTGGCAAAAATTGATAAAAATGACAGATACACATGTCAAAAGAGATGAAGCACTGCTGCACAAAAATCCAGACCACTTAATGTGCCAGAACAAGCAAAACTACCTGGAGTCATATCAGCTAAAGACACAGATAAAACACTGTCAACAATAAAACCAGTTATACAAAATCTTTGGCTGGTGAACAAAAAACACACTTGGATTGAGAAAACATCAGCAGTGACAACGCAATGGTATACAGACACATGTCACACTGTCTCTGCTAAGGTCACCCAGCTTGTCCCGTCGCCTCTCAAAGAAGGGCTGCAGGGAAACCATTGCCATGGCAGGGGTGTTTCCACTCATGCTTTGTTCATTTGACATCAGACTACTGGAAGAGGGATGATAAACCCTTAAAGTGCAGTAACCCAAATGATGTGACTGAAGCTGTCCCACAGACACCTTTCTCCTGGAGAAGGTGGTAATGAAACGGCAGACTGACTGAGGGATCTTTGGGAACCTTCTACTACTCTGGCACAGACTGCTATCAGTGGCAGCCTACAACAAAGGACAGACACAAAATTGGGCTACCCTGCCCACCTCATCTTCTATCAACAGAAGATGAAGCCACTAACACCAATTTTAAGGCCACCATTTTATTCTCCTAGATGTCAGACCAATAATTTTTAATTCTAATTTACAGCATGAGACCCTGATGACCCCTTGCTCCTGTTCTTACAGTAAGACAGAGGAGGACACATGGGTGTAAATAACAGGAAAATTGACCTTCTGCATGGTCAAAATTCAGCAGAGATACCAAGGAGCAGTACAAGAACGCAGTACTGAACAACAGGCATGAGTATGGAAGATTGTCAATTACCAGGGTACACTGAGAATTTCTATACAAGTTACTTTTCTGAAAAATATTTGTGACTACATACAGAAATATTTTTAAAACAAAGACTGCTTTTAGCATGATTTTAAATTCCCATTTCCCCCCACTCTAAGGGACAAGAAACCCCCTTGGTTATTATTCAAACAAAAACAAATAACAGAGGGTGACACGTTTCTCTTTCCACTGAACAGGTGAAACCTCACTGACTGCTTTAAAAGCCGTGATGTTCCACCCAAACATTTTACTCATTTTAAGAGAAAACAGGCAATTGCATGTAGGTTTTTTCAGGTATAACTTCTGCAAAACACCCTCTCCGTTATATCATTCCCTGCAAGGAAAGGCAAACTAAAAAGGTCACATAAACAAAATAAACAGGTGTCCCTGTGGAGGAGTACAGAAGAGATCATCTAGTACTGCTCACTGAGAGCAATAGGATTGTAGAAAACGAGTTCTGCTGTATTTTTTCCTTGCTAAAGGCTATGTTGTGTGCTTATTTTTGATTATCTCCTTCTCTTGACCTTATGGGGCAGAGAGAAAGGCCACCTACTACATCTGCCTCACTTATTTTAAATCTATTTACACACAAGACTTGTGTTTTAATGAATCCATTTTGACATTCTGGTCATCAGAGCCGGCACTTGTGGCAATAAAAAGGGTACAGAAGCATTACAGACTGTTAAAGGAGTGCATGTTCAGGATGATGAGAAGACATTTGACCCATATCAAGAAGCAGCTCATTCCCATCCTGTATCAGTGAGTAACATATTTGCTCTTTACTTGGCTGCAATAGTAATTGTGACAAATGGTCTACCTATTACTTATAAAAAAGGAATTGTAAAGATTCATAATTCATACAGATTATGTCTGACTCTACACTTCTGATGTAAGCATTTGCTATAGTAAAAATCAATGAATTACTGAGTGTTGAAGCCCAGGCTTGAGATGAAATATTTTCATCTTCACAGTGTAATTAGCTGGATGCAGTCACTTCCTAACAGCAGAACTCTGTTCCATCAGAAAAAAATAAATTCCTTATAGCAGTTTGGCCTTTAATTAAAGTCAACTACCAAGATGTGTCTTAATTTGTTCTTATGATAAGCATAAAATAGACTAGACACCGTCACCTGTATGGGAGGTCAAGCAGAAGGACTCGTCCAGCAAACCCTACTACATGGGGTTTGTTTGAAAACATGGAAGATGAAAAAAACAACCCTATTTAAAGCACATATATACCTGCTGAGCTCCAAAGGCAGCTGCAGGGTTTGTCACTATGCTCCCATCTGAACCTGCTAGGAACAAAACTGAGAAGGAGGGACACAACACACAGCATCAACTCCTCACTCCCCTGCATAAAGAGTAAATTAAAAGCCAGATTTTTGAAGTTCTTCAGGTGCCTAATTCCCATTGATTTCATTGAACTGAAAATTGAATGGGAGTTAGAGACCTAAATAGCTCTCAGAATAGATCTGAGAGATTCCTCAATATATGCTGCTCTTAGAAATCAAGTAACGCATTTGTTTTTCTCTAACTGGACACAGACAGCATCTTTAAGGAAAATATATTCTTTTTTCATGAAATCTATGGTTTGGCTGTCAGTCCCATGGAAGTGACCTGTGTTTGATCTAGACAAGGATCTACTGCATCTTGTGCTACTCTCTTTGGTATCATTTTCCCATACACCCAATAAAAAATTTACACTTAAAAGTTGTTTCTTTGTAAGAATTAATAACCTCTTGGGATTGTATTTTTGACACTGTTTCCTCATCCTATATCTTAAATGTATGAATTATTTCAAAACAAAAAAATCAGAATTTTCGCTAACTATTAAAACAGTAAGCAAATGCAATTCTGTGTATGACAACAAAAGCTCTACAGACTTTTTTTAATGGTTATTTCAGGAAAGAGTCTCTGTCAAGTCACACAGTGAAGCAGTTGTGTACGTACAAGGAAAGCAAACTTTAAAGAAATTCAGAAGAAAAAAGGCAGGGTGGGAGAGAAAAAGAACTACTTTACAGCTACTTCTGTCACAAAGAAGAAAGCTGATTATCACTCTTTGATAAGGAAGAAAAAAAGCTGTAATGCTTCTAAAGCTAAGCTGGTATATAATTTCCCTTTAAGTTCTTTGACTTTCCCCAGTGAGCCATTCTTGTGCAAGGTTACATGCGTAAGCAGCAAGCAGTTGTGTTTCTGGCTCTTTTCAAAGCACATATTAGGATGTCTAAACTCCTGTGAGTGTCCTAAAGCAGACACCATATGAGAACGTTTGCTAATCATCAGCATTTCCTCATAAAGGGGAAAATGGTCAAAGCAAAGAGCAATGCCGAGGTTAGCCTTGAATAAAAGAGACCCATGTGGGCAGACACACAGTCCTGAAGGAGGGGCATCACCTCCTAGATATTTTCAAGTCCCCCGCACAGGTTTACATGACCATTCTCAACTCCAGCAGGACATTTACAAACGCACCATTCCCAGGGGACTTCCCACAGGCCTCTTCACAAGAGTGAGGATCCATGTGTGTAAACACCGAAAATGTTGCACTATGGTAGGACCCAATCTTTTTCTCATCTCAAAACCTTATTTTCTCTTCAGTTTATAAGTAATTTGCAAAGGCTGTGGAAAACAAATTCCCCTCCCCTCTGAAACTCAAGCTCTTTGTAGTCCAGCTGGTTTTGTGAGTGATCCTTCCCTTAATGATATGCCAGAGCACCGATACGATAGGGTTTGTTCCACAGCTCACGGAATTCTGTTTTCCCAGGAACTCCGTGCCAGGTTCAGTGCTGCAGCACACTCACTAATTGCCAGTGACCTTGCACCCCTCTAGCCCTCTACTTCTGCAATTACAATCGATTTTTCTCTTTCTCAGCATATAACAACTTCACGCACTGCCCTTGCTTTGCTGTTAGACAATGTAAAGTCTGCACCCGGAGCAGAACATGTGAAACCATGCTTTTGTATAGTACTGAAAGCAATTAGTTTCAGCAGCCAGCAAGGAAGCAATATTAAAACAGCCTGCAACTATCTTCCTCTGCCCAAAATACCCCAAAACAGGCTGCTTTCAACTTGCAGCAGTACGTGAGCAGGAGGACCTGCACCGTGGCTGGGTGAAACGCAAAGGCAGAAGCTTGTGTTAACTGGAGTCAGGAGCACGAAGTGAGTTTTAACAATTAATCCTACAAGAAACAAAGATTAAAGGACAATTAGGAACAGAACAAGCTATTAGTAGCCTACCGAAGGCACATTTTTCACAATCAAACACCCTGATTATGAGGAGGGACACGGGTCCTTTCTCCTTAGATGCTAAATAAAGCAAGTACTTTCCAAGGTCTACTGACTTCATATGACATGTTTTACTAGTCAGCTACACCAGTAGACCAGCTACACCAAGAAATAGCAACAGCAAATAAAATTTCACCTATTTGAGTGTTCAAGCAGACTTTGCTGGACACAGACAGGAAGCTGCTGCCACCCTTGGAATCCAGTCTGCAAACAGCAAGTTCTTCAGTCACCTCCACAGAGGTTCCATATAACACTGGGGTGAAGAATCACCCCAAGTCTCATGTCTGACCCCTCTAAACCTCAGCAACTGCATCCCAAGCTTTTCCCATTTCCCAGATGTTTCATCAGCTGTCTGAGGCTCATCAGCTCCGATCTTAAGCTGCTCTGCATGCCTGGACAGTCTCCCACTTCTGAGTAGGGACAAAGCATTAACTTCTCTTCTCTGCAGTACAGAATTTTATATTCCTGTTAAAAAAATCGGTTCTTTTTGCTTTGTTTTAATATAATTACATATACAAATCAATACAGTCACCTCCAAGAAGCAATTACAACTGAAGAAAGATGGCTATGGGTATCATGGAAAGCCATTCAAGTAGTGGCTGCTACTTTGAAGGTAGTTTGTCACATTCTCAAGCACAGATATGAAAAAACACTGCCTTTGCTTGCCTTGTTAGAAGGTCCCATTTCCTTCTAACAAGCAGAGTATTGAGAAAACACAACTCAATGCTCTGCTACACAAAGAGGTAACAGGCTCAGGAACAGAGCCCTGGAAGCAAGTTGTGCTTGTGCAAGAAACATGGCATAGGGAACGAGGAATAGAGGTTAAACTGAATTAAGAGGGTTGGTAAATCTATCAAAGTAATTTTGCTTCCTCCTGTTGACCCGTAAGAGTGTTACAATAGCTTGGGTATTGACCTGGATTAGGGAGAAGAGTTAATTCTTTCATCATAATCCACGTTTCTCATGTCCTCATGGTCCTGGTTCTTAATATGAAGAGGTGGGTATTAAAGAATTGAAATACAAACAACATTAATAATTTAGATTTTTTTTAAAGCCATAAGAAATCCTCACTTATGTTTTGGAAGCACTAAACCATGTGTCTAGAATGCTTATATTTCAACTGGAAGCAAAAACTAAACATGGCAAGAGTTCAGAAATCTCCTTAATAGAAAAGAAATTGCAAGCAAGATACCCTAAATAAATTCGACTAGAGTAAAGCAGGGGAGATTAAGAGGGATTCTACCTGTGCCCAAGTGACCAAGATGTTTCCAAGCACATGCAATCTAGTTTCACCCAGGGATAATACTCCCGTCTGTGTGCTGCCTGCACTTCCAGAGCATTCAACGTGAGCAGTGCTCTACAAGTCCTATATCCCAGCTATGAACCTAAAACATCTTTAAAGGAAGACATCTCGATTTGGAGGTTCCAGCTGCCAGAGCTTTGCTGCTCTTGTCACAGTGTTTTAATTGTGAATTGCCCCACTGCCCCCCTCCAGAGAAATTCCAGCACACTTGAAGCAGACAACATCAGACAAAACTGTAGAATTCACTACTGGGCTTTCTGGTCATCAACCAACTGCACAGGAGCCCTGCTGGAGAGCATGAAATTCAAGTACAAAATTCAAATTTATAAACATTCTGAAAAATCTTGCCTTGAACAAACTAATATGTAGTCAATTCCTCTAGCATTACATAGATTTCTAATGGGTCCTTCAAAAACAACTGAATTACCTCTACAAAGAAAATAATCAGATAAGAACAGAGCATCTTCAGGGATAATAGATAATTCTGTTCACATACTGGAGCACCTGAAGTTAGAATTTATTTTAATGATAGTTACCAAACAGAAACTATTTTTTTTAAAAAAAAGTCAATTGCAAAACTGCTTTTTGTGACCAAAAAAAACCCAAACAAAAAAAAAAACCAAAAACAAAAGAAACAAACAAAAGAGGGAAGCTTTCACATTTCTTTCTTCACTGCTCATTTTGCCAGATTTAATAAAAATCCGTTCCTTGGATATGGGAACTCACTTCTATAGTGTCTTGTTCTGCTTTTACGACTCCATTAAGGTCACAACTCTCTCTGCTTCACTCACGGAATGATCTTGTCTCTGCTCCTCTTGGCTAAAATGTCACTCCAGTGGGACTGACCTTCAAAGCTTTCAGCTTTCAAATAACTTGCTCGAAGTGGCAGCTTCATTTCCCATTTCACTTCCCACTGACTGAGTAAAAGAGGTATCTGGGAGCAGGTTCTCAGATCCACTACCTTCCTTCCTAACCACTGAACTCAGACTCAAAAGGTCAAAGCCTGGTGGTCTGTTACAGTCACATACAAAGTCTGTGCACATTCACCCCAGCACACCCTATTTCTTTTTTCTTCACCCACTCCCACTGGGAGCTCACAGACACAGATACCTTCAGGCAGGCCCACACAGCTAAATGAGTGAAGAGACCAGAAGCACTATATATTGAGAGACTATTTTAACCTCTTTTCACTGTATCAGCAACGTTTTTTCCAGAGTTTACGTTGAGCTAAAAATGAAGATGGCTCACCCTAAAATACACAGAGGCCGATGATGCCTTTGCATGCCCCGACCATGCTGGTCTCCTCTGTGGGCACCAGACCCTGCCTGTTTGCAAGCCAAGAGCCATGGGACAGTTTGGCTCTGGCACTGGAACCACACAGATCCAACTACATCCACGACTCAAACAGACCTCAACTTTAGACCCAAGTCTCTCAGCCTGCCAAACTCCCAGACAGATGCCCCATCCTTACATAATTATCATAGTTACAAGAGAAACAGCACACGAGAACAAAGACTTCATTACTAGCTCTAATTGGCTTTAAGCTAAAGGGTATTTAACATAATTTTCTCCTACAATATGGATATCAAAGGGGAAAAAAAGCTTTTTGCAACCATTCACCTAGTTTCAATACAAGCAAATTTGGTAAACAGCTGGAGTTGGAAAGAAAGGGAGGCTTCTAAGATCAGAAGATGGCTAAAGCTATATTTAAGTTTATTGGCAAACACTTCTTCAAATAGTTTACATTAGCTTAGATTTCTTTTTGAACAAAGAGCTTTATGACAGGCTTCAGAATCTACCAGAGCACCTCTCAGAAGCTCAAAACTACCCTTCTCCTAACAAAAGAGGTGGCAGCATGCTTCAAAAATAGCTCATGCTTATTCCTCCCTGGTATTTTGGGGTTTCACAGTTTATAGTTGTTTATGTGCCAGTGTGCTTTACTGTTCTAGGCTGTGAAGATGTGAAGGTGCGCAGGTTTGAACCCACAGGCACCAAATGAATCAATGGGGAGGCAGCAAGGACACAGCTGCATGTGACCTTATAACCCTGGCAGGTTGAAGTACAGAGGTTTTTCGTCTGCAGGCCCACGACTGGTCATACCACAGCTCAACTGAAACGGTGTATGTTCAGCAATGTAAGCTCAAAGAGTATTTTGACTTTTCAGAAAGTCTCAATACATTCTGCTTTCTCAAGCACTTCCATGACTTTGAAGAAAAAACAATGATACGCTATGTAAGGGGGGAAAAAACCAAAACCATGAGGGAAGAGACTGCAGCAGTGATCAGATTGTAGCTCTTTGGGTGAGTATTACAAGCCACGTTCTACAAGCTGAGTAGCCTGAGCTACTTGGATTTCTGCTTACTTCCACAATTGATTTTTAGGCCACGAACACTGTACGTATGCACATAGTAGGATTATGTCACTCTTGGTTTCCTGGAAAAATACAGAATACTCTCTAGCCACTATTTTTATACCCAGTTTCCTTTTTTAAAATTATTTTGATATTCCTCCAGGGAAAATAGAATGGACTCAGACACCTTCCAATGTGTGAAAAATACAGATTTTCAGTGTTACTTCATATAAATGTTTATGTTTGCTGTCAACATATGGACATGTGTAAAACTTGTAGTTTGCTAAATATCAAGTATTTCACCCATGAAAACAATAAAAAGCTAAATTACCAGATTTTAACTATAAAAAGTGACTTGACTCATTTAAGAACAGTTGAGTTTCAGATCTTGGTTGGTTCACTGACACTGTGAACTGGTTTCTTTGAATAAGCCCGTGCTTAGCACCTACAAAATGAAGCATCTCCCACTAAAATCATTAACAGGTTGCTCCAGAATACATTGTTCCCAAGACTTTAAATCATCCTGAGATTAAATTTCCATTTGTCACTAATACTTTCTTTATTTTGCATTGTCTGAGACTTGTGAAAAACAGCTGGCTCAAAATATCCCCCGGTCTCCAGCATGGCAGATTGCAACATACTCACATCTAATCAAGGCAGCCCTGACAAGGTTTGCTGAGTTTCACAACATCAATAATCTCCTTTCATAATGTAGACTTCACATTATAATATCACAAAAGAACTCCCTAGCCAGGAGCTGCTCAAAATTTCAGACAGTGTTCAATGCCCCGAGTCCCTCCCTGACACCTCTGCACACCAACTGCACGCTGGTTATTAGTGCCATTGAAGATGCTCCTTTCACTTTTGGCAGCAGCAGCTTAAGCAAACAAATCCCCACACAGAGTATGGACTGCGTTGCAGATTGGCCTCAGACTGCAATGGCCCAGTTTGACATCATTTTTGGAAGTGCTGTGCACACTTGCAACCCAGTAAAGTCAAAAGGAGATCCCAAAGTCAGAACCTGAGCATTTCTCCGAGTTTCTCTTGCCCCTTCCTCTCCCATTACGCTATCTAACAGGACTTCGCTTTTCTTTGAGGGCACACAGAACTCTTTGCAAAGTCTCCAGCAAAATCACCTTTATCCATACAAAGCCTATTTTGGGCAACTCGCACTGCGTTCATCTTTTCTTCCCCCCTTCTTTCCCTCACTGCTTTTCTTGATAAAGAGTCAAATTAAAGTTCACTCAAGCAGAGATGCGGCAGAGACGGCTGCTAGCCCGAGGCCAGTTTCCACTCCTGAGATTTACAAGGCAGCCACTTGGAGCTGATTACACACTTTCAACCACACATTTCTGATTTGACATTGGGTCGCATACGAGTTCTAAATTTAAATCCCACTTCACTGTAGCACAAGAAACGTCTTGCACGGACCCACTGCCCCTTCCCTGCCTACAGCCACCTCTGGTCGTCTTCCCACACCTTCCCAAGCATTTCCACAGCCGTGGCACTCTGTCCCCTCATCCTCAGAGCCATGCAGGTACCTCCAAAACTTGTGGCATATGTGTAACATACTGTAATAAAAACTCGCCTCTCGAAAGAAAAGCATGCTGTGGGTATAAATACAATATATTAATACGTACTCTTACCTTTTCCTCCCAGAAGGCCATACTATTTTTAAACCCTCTATAGCTCTGATTATAGCTCAGCTAACAATAAATACTCCATGCTCAGCAATTCCATAGCAGACGCATACAGGTCTATTTAATTTACTAATGCCCAAGTCCATTAGAAAGCCACCCTCTGTTAGGATGCTCCACGGTTACCAAACTATAACCCCTATAATCTTCCCATAGGGTATTTATTCCTGTTTATACAGGCAGCTCAAACATTAATCCACTGGTTTCTACCACCCAGAGCAGAACCTAGGCCTGCACAGGCATCCCAGCCCAAACCACAGAGGAGCCTCGGGACAGAGCAGCCCCCGATCCGCACCAAGCCCTGCTTGCCTGTTTTGAACCCTGAAGCAGAGCAGCACCACAAGGCCAATACATCAGGCAGGCAGGACTACCTGCTCCATAACCTATTGCATCTCTATCTCCTCTGGCTACTGCTCTGGCTGCAGCAACACCTGCAACAGCATTAATCGATATTCATTATTTTCTTTTAGGGTGCAGTGTAATCATCTGGCCAAGTTCGTTCCTGTTATGAACAGATACAGCTTCAGTGAATTCAATACCAGTTACATCTGTCAATTGCAATTGGCATGGCATGTTTGATCCTGCTTTACCTCCATCTTTTAAAAAGATCTGCCAAAAAATATTGCATGTTTACTTTTATTTTCTGAGTTTTTCAGGGCTTTGGGTGTTGGGATTTTTTTAAACCACATATATAGAGTAGAAAAGTCTGAGGAAATTGTGGGCTCTAATTTCAAACCAGTTATAGAGGACTATATATTATTTTGTTTTCATCATGGCAGCTGACTGATCGTTTGGTAACATGGCTTCTGTTTTACAAACAAGCTGGCTCTTGACTGAAGTTAAGAATCAAATTCAGAAATCGCTTTGAAAGATGTTTTTCTTCTCAATTTCAACAGTATGAAATTCAGTAGAAAAATAAGGTCTTTACTATTGCATCAAACCTGGAAATAAACTGCTCCCACTGTACTCAGGTACCCGTGGAGTCAGTCTGAATTCATTCAGGCCACAGAAAACATAAGAAAAACAAACTGCATGGACGCTAATGCCCAGTCACCCAAAAGCTAAGTGCTTTTTGGCAATGAGGTCTCAATGTCAAACCTGAGTTAAACTGATCCCAAACAGGAGCATGGCTGTAATCATGCTAAGGATTTTGGGTTTTCATATTCAACTTAAATTACTAGTTGGTTATCCTGCAAATATTAACTATCTATAATCTTCAGTTCACTTGCATATTGATCTCTAAGAAATATAACTCATTTTAAATTACCTAGGCTACCCAAGCCAACTGAGAGTTACCATATTCTTTACTTAATAGAATATTTGTCTCATCAGAAGTAATTACAATTTTATCATTACTCTTGGGGACTCCATTAAACATGGTGGCATTTTAATTTTTAAATCTTCAGTGCTGCAGGCTGCCAACCTGTTGCTTCCACGTTAAATTTTTAAACATCCTGGTTCACAGCTTTACTGCAGTCAAAGATTTCTGCAAATTTAAGCCCACTTCTACCTTTCCCCCCACCACTACGAACCTGCTACCTTGAAATTCCTGTTTAACAATATTTGTGTTGAACAACAGGCACCACCTAGAACAGGGTCTCTGGCAGGCGCAGGTTTGTTGGGTTCCCGCAGAACAGTGTAAGACTCCACAGGAAGTTACAGAGTGTGTATTTTCAAATCACTGGGGTGGTCTCTGTGACTGTTCCACTGCCAATTCCCTGTTTTCAGGCTGTGTTTGGGATGTGGACACAAGGTCTGCATGGACTTCATCCCTGGTCCCAGCACAGGATGTTCAGACTCACTGCACAAGAACCTTTAGGAAACGTGTGCTTGTTTTTAAGGTGTGATTACAGGAAATGCATTAAAGATGAGTTTACTGAAGGGATTGCAGCCCACTCCCAAAACTAGGCAATTTCCATTTTGGTAAGAAGACAAAAATCTCCTCTGTTGTTAATGCCCCAGAGGTCGACTCTGCAAACACTAAAACAAATGCAGAGCATAGCTGAATGGACTGAATAGAGACACACTGTGCTGGACTCCAGTCAAACCAGAGCAAAGGGCTTTACACCAGCTCTGTCGGGCACCCCACCTCTAAATCCTTGTGCATAAGCTGAGGCACAAGCTCCGTCCTGCTGCCTCCAAGTCCCTCACAACACTCCCCTGGAGAAGGCAGTTCTCCCATGCCACCTGCCAATCTCCAGCTGCATTAAAACACCGAGGGGACAGACAGGAACAGCAGTGACCTCCTGTGCTAATGAACATGAGAGTGTACCCTAAAGCCATAGAGAAACTAACCATTGTGAGTCAAGACCAGCAAACAGCCAACCATAAAGTAACCGTGTTCACATTTGCCATCAAGAAAAGTCAGAGTTGTAACTTTCCAGTTACTGCCATAAGCCTAGGCAGAAAGACACTTGATTCTTGTCTGGTATTCCAGTCTGCATCTCATCTAACCAGGAACAAGCTGAACCTTCTGTAGCAAAACATCACAAATTATAGCTTACTGCACTAGTGCTTTGCTTGCTGCATTTAAATTGAGAACTTAATATTTAATTTTTACTTTTAAAACTGCATTTAATCTGAATCTCAACAAGGCAATCAGCATTGGTTCTTTTCATTTTTATTTGCAATAATTGCAAGGAAGAGCTGAACAGGGAGACATGTAATGGGCTGCAAGAATCCGGCAGCATCTCTGGTCAACTCCAGCGTCTGCAGATGGAAGAAGAGCCAGGAGCCAGGTCCTCCTTGGGAGCTGGATCTCCAAATAGCCACCTTGCTGTCCCATGAGCTTTTATTAACACCCAAACCTGGCAGAGCTCAGCCTTCTGGTGCTAGAAAAAGCTGTGCATTCCGAGCTGAAGGGCCTGAGGCAGTCATGTGCTGGATGAGTAGCTTCTCAGTCAAATGCAATAACCCTTTTGGCCTTTGCCCACCCAGTCCCAGCACATGAAACTCCCTCATCCCATTAAAAAGTATTTAACTGTCAGAACCACATGCTTTCTTCTACCAGGGAGCACCTTGGCGCTGCCCCACACAGCTTTAGAGGGGAAATACCTGTAAGGTACTGACACCCCCAAGGCAAGAACAGGTCAGTCCAATTCACCAGTGTTGCTGACACGGGGCACAGGACAGCCCAGACCTGTAGGAGCGACTCAAGGACCAGCTTCCAACCTCAAACCAAGGACCATCTCCCAGCCTCAAACCTCCAAAGCCAAGGACCAGAGAGCTACTGCAATTGGCAGTTTGTGTCTGAGACAGCCCAAAGGGCTGGAGGAATCTAAGCCAGTTTGTGTTTTGAGCCCTGGGCTGGCGGATTACCCTCAGTGTCAACAGGGGAACTGAAGGGGCCCACTCAGGCAATAACAATTTACATTTTCTTCACATAAGTGCACCGGTGCCTTGCACGTGAGTCAGGCTCACGGAGGATGCTTCAGATGGGTCTAACAAACAAGCCACTGTGCAGAGGGTATCAAAACTGAGAGCAACCTTCTGAATGTGGAGCCTTTGACAGCAAGCCATAAGAAAAATATTCAGTAGCAATAAACTGCATGTTAAATAAATACCAGTAAAGCTTATAACAGAATTACAGACAAGCAATTCAACTTCTCTCAAGAGTCTTGCATACTTCAAGGAAAATCTCTCTCAATTATCATAAAAAGCTATCTCAAATTTTCACAGTTCATCTATAATATGCTGATTGAGAATGTAAAATGTATGGCTCAGGTATTTTTGTATAATCAGCTGTAACTGTATCCTCAAGTGTAATGACAAGCAACTGGAATAGCAAGACTAATACTTTAGCTATTTAAATTCAGACTGCTTGGTGTTTATACTAGTATTCTCAACAGAGAAAGGAAACAAAATATTTGAAACAAACAAGTATCTTCTCTGTAATATTAATCTTCTCTCATAACAGAACCCTAGTGGAAAAACAGATTAATCAACAACAGAACACAAACAGACAGCGATGCAATTCGCTGCATTGCACTTTCAAGAATAATCAAAAGGCCAACGTGTGCAGGGAACAAATATTTCACATCTCTGGGAAAAAACAGCCCCAACCTCATTGAAGGGTCACTACAGACACAAGGAAATAAGGAGGATTTAGTCAACAAGCAAACACAATGATTCAGGAGGAAGTTGTGGGCAAAAGAGAAGTGCCCCTTGGAAGAGCCCAAAGCAGTACCCTGTTGGGCACCTGTTCTCCAAGGAACCAGTCATGTTTCCAGGGAACCAGCCAAGCTCCAGAGAACCAGCCGTGCTCCCAGAGGACCAGCTTCTTGCTTGCAGAAATGTGACAGGCTCAGAGAAGGCCGCAGGATGCACAGAATCATGGAACGGTTGAGCTTGGCGTGTCGCCTTACAGATGTTAATGTGTCTTTTTAACAGAGCTGCCCCAGGAGCAAAGAAAGTACCAGACACGGTACTTTCAGATCTGCACCAAAAACTGGCTGGGGATAGCCAGAGAACTGGCACCTGCAGGGTCAGCTGCTTTCCAACACTGATTGTAAACATCCAAATGGCCTCAACACGCCAAAGCCAACTCCTATAAAAGCAGGCACTTTTATTCACAGGGATGATGTGGCTGCTTAATAGAGTAGAAAATCTGGCAGAAGATTGCTGCATTCCCTAATAACCATGTCTGTGAAAATATCGGATTGAAATCAGCCTCTTAGCAAACTATCAACCACTCTCATGACAACAAGGTTGTACAAGTGCAAATGACCATTACAAAACAATAACACTTAGAGAGTATCAGCAATCAAGAAGCGACTATTTAAACATCAACACTCCTCAGCAGCCCTGGGAAGAGTTTTGGGGACAACCCCTTATTCACACACCACAGCTCTGCAGAAGACCAAGGGTATTCCCTCTGTTTCAGCACTTTGCTACTTGTCATCTATGAAACAATAAAGAGCCAGAAGACATGCAAGGCTGCAAACAGGTATAAAGTAAAAGTGAAAATACGTCCATGAAAGTTAAACATCGATGTCAGGAGGTTTTACAGTTCAGCAGGCTCCCAGATGCACACAGCTGTCTGCAGCAATGTCAAAAGGCAAATAATGCTGAAAAGCACACAAAGATGCTAAGGAGGCCCATTCCCAGTCACAGTGACACTCCCTGGAAGAACTAATGCAGTAACAGCAATACAAGTAATAATAAGAAATGGTAAAGAGAAAAAATTCAACAAAGAGACATGGAGTGTTCTTTTGCAATCGGGGGACAGATGCGGTGGCCCAGGCTGTGGATCTGGCACTCCAGCTTCAATGGATTAGAGAGTCTGAGCCACTCGAGAGCAGAGCTGGGAGCTAGGCAGTTTACAGGGTCAGGACTCAACTTATCCTGCAAAAATTCAAGTGCTTTAGGAAAGGAAAACCTGCTTTAAAGGGAGAGGATATCATATGTCTGCTTGATTATTCATTTCATTGCTTGGATGCTTTAATTTCTTGCTAGGAAGTCATTTCTTGTTTGATTTTCTGCATGTTTCCAGCCGCTTGTACACTGGGTAAAATATCTTCCTGTTTTTCTACCTATTGTTTCTGTCCCTTTGGTTGTACTACCTCTCTTCTCAGGCACACACAGGACCAGCCTGCACATGAACTCTGGCACAGGCAATCTGACTTCTGGAGTCACCATAATCATTTTCCCTAAGAAGTAACCTCTCTTCATCCTGTTCAAAAGTGCAATGTCTCAGTAGCGTAGTACTACTTTTAAATGGCAAAAAAAGTAGCATTCAAGCACTGCCAAAGTTGATACTTTATGCCAACATATTCAGAAAGAAACTCACCATTTTTCAAAGAGAAATTTTAGAGAAAAAAAAAAAGTTGGAAGTTATTTGCACTTCTGCAGTGACTTTGTTCCATCTTGTGCTTCTCTAAATATGCAAGTCAAGGAAAAGAAAAGAAAAACTACATCATTTTTTCATGAAGAGAAGAGTTTTCCCCTAAAGCTGAAGCATCTTCCTAGTTCTTTGTGTTTTGTCAGCTGGCGTGGGAGGCATATTATCCAGGAGTTAGGCAAACATTTCCAAAAAGGAGAGAAAACAGACAGGGTAGACAGCCCATCAAGAAAGGGGATACTGAAAGTTTCCAATTTATGAGACACCAGATAGAAGAATCACATTCCTTTAATCCTGCTGTGCTTTTCTCTCCCTGTCTTCCCTCAGCAGCCCCATTTCCTATTTGCTTATTTTTGAGAGAACTGCCTCAGAAATTAGTGGGAGTTAATTCCAATCCTGAAGTTAAACTTGCGTTTAACTATTTCCCTGCAGCCAGCACTTTGCTGATGGAGGTGCTCCGCATGGAAGAACTGTTGGGACATAAGGAAAAGGAAAAGAAAAACCAACATTATCTTGCCACTGAGATTTTTTTGACAGTGTTGCTCATCCTTCACATTCCCATCGAGCTCGGAGCTGCTGGCCCCATCTGTGCCCAGCACAGATATTCCCATCACAGACTTGCAGAGTCTGGTGACATACATACGGCAGAACCACCTAAACACTGACACACACCACGTTTAAACCACCTTTGGATATGAAGCCTCTGTGCAACCTGAAGTCTAACAGCATTAAATACCTGTAATAAATTGTCAGCCTGATCCTTACATACCATTATTTTAATGAACAAAACATGCAGCACTGTACCAAACTGCAGAAAGACAAAATAAGAACTATGGAAAATATTTCTTTGTTCCCTATACAAAAGCATTAGCTCTATAATTCTTTAAAAATGGAACATAGCTGGCATAATCAAATAAATTATTGGAAGGCATATAAATCATTACCACCTAATATGACTGCAACAAGATTCAATGCAATTTACAGATAAGTATGAGGAATGACTATTGCATTTTACAGAATTAAAACTGGCAAAAGTTCTAAGAAGACAAATGATATAAGATGACCCTACATTCATTTGCAAACTAAAAAGGCAGAAGGCAAGCAGCAGACAGATAAGTCTTACTTTTTCAACTATTTTGCAGCTTGCCCTGAAAAGAAGGATTAATCATAAAGTGGAAATTCTTTCATTTAATTAGAGATTGAGTGGGTGGGAATCTGGAGACAGTCTAAAGCTGTATGGAAATTTTTAATACTTTTCGAAATAAAGTGTCCTGATCCAAGACAGGGATACGAGCCTTCCATAAAGTCCAAATCCAGACTTCCCTCTGGATTGCTTCTGCTGATGCTCATCATACACTATTTACACCCAGAAAGACATTTCCTTACAGAACACATCTCTGCTCCCACAGTTGGTCTAGTTACCAAAGAGTTGTTTGCATGAGCCCTGCTTCACTTCCTTCAGAGTCTGGAAGAAAATCCAAACAAAACCTGGTAGCAAAGCAGGGATCCAGACCAGCAAGCAAGCAGCTCACTTCCTTCACCAGCCCAGGCAGCTGAGTACACCTGGGAGAACTGGCTTCCATCCTTTTGGTTGCCCTGAGGTTTCTTTATGACACTGTGTAAAAGCCTTAAACCAAGACCTTTGCAGACACCCACCCACTCACCTCCTGGGTGTTCCTAATGCACAAGATCCGTTTGCAACCACAGGGCCCCCTCTGCCATCTCCAAAGATCCCAGCAGCACCAGATGCTGGGACATAACAGACACTCTGAGGCTCAACCTCCCCAGCCTCAGCTTTCCCCATGAGGATGGCCAGGGGAAAAATTGCAGGAGAGCTTTCTCAGGCTGCCAAAGAGAGCTATGGAGAAGGTAAACGGCACTTAAGCAGCATTACCCCAGTTACTGGGATAAACGCCTTGGAAAATCTCTCGGCAAATTGTTCATTCTGCCTAAGAGCACACACCAAGCAGTGTGCACAGTCCCATACCAAGTAATAAGAATCCACAACACACATAAACTGCTTGTTAGATCCAGATTAGTGCACTTTGCATCGAAGGGGTCTCTGCTTCTCTACTCCTCCCTGTCTCTGACATGCCCTTTGTTATAGTTCAGATGACCTGCAGTGCTAAGCAGGGATTCAAAAATCAGTGCAAATCCCAACGCTCTTCTGCAAGTCTCTGGCCATTATTTCCTGCTCATCTCACCAAAACATTAGTCCTTTGCACTGAAAATCTGAATAGCCTGATATAACCACAAGTTTGCAAACATTTCCAAAAGTCTGGCAGTTACCATCACCACTTTTAACTGAAGGGCTGTCTTTCTGACTCCATTGTTTTAGATTTACAGGTTATTTCCAGGTCTTTGACTTTATGCCCTACCTGCCATCCCCAATTAAAATACCAGGGAAGACTACCAAGAGACAAGCACATAATTTCAAAGAAAGTTTAAAGCCAAGAGCTGACAGAGGCTGGAGGTCGGGGGCTGGAAAAAAGAAAGAGAGGTGAGAGTTGTTTCTTTTCCTGGGGTTGCAGCCCCACAGTTTCAAAAGCCCCTGGGTTTCAAAGAAGGATGCAATTTTTTAAGTGCCTGCACCGCTGTACTGCCTGTCTCTGAGGCATGTGCAGTCACGGTATTTTAATGCACCCTAAAGTCCAGTTTTTAATGCAGACACTTGTGCTGGGGTCTGGATTTCTGCAGCTGACATGACCCTAGGGAACAGCTTTCATTTCAAATAAAAGCCAGAAAAATGTTTCTTCCCTGCAAAGCATTTAAAGCAAGTAGGATCCACTGTAGCACAGCACATGCAAATAACTAAGGACACAGCTACAAACTAGAAATCATACCAGGTTGATTACAGATTAAAGTGATGTACAGACATGCTGCAGGCTCGATCTCCTGCTACTGCTTCACAGATTACAACAAACATTTATTGGTCGTGGGATTAACTTCACCTTGACAGCTCTTTGGGGAGTAAGGGGTTTATGTACATCTGTAACCTGAGCTCCTAAATAACCAAGCTCCAGAGTGCACTGCTTGCTGCTGCTCCACGTCACTGAAGCCCTGGACTAAGCATTTCAGAAAGCAGAATCCAAATCACTGTCAATCCTCTGCCATTCCACAAGAACGAAAGTCGACATAGAGGACAGCAGCAATTTGAGATGTCTTTCACGAAAACTTAAGGGACTTGTACAAACATCTAGGGGCACAGCACATCCCAGGTGCTAGGAGAAGGATGGTATATGAGGAGTAAAGCCCACCCTAGATCATGATCCCTGTGTAGAGGCAGAGTTTGTATTGACACTCATTCTGACTAAGCCCCAAAACCAGCGTGTGAACGGGCCCATTTCCATCTGCCTTTGCTAAGGCCAGGGGAGGATCAACCAACTACATATTACTCATCTGTATTTTTATAGCGCTTGCTCTGTGCTTCTTAAACAGTGAGCAAAACTGAAAAGTCTTTTCAGTTTATATATACCTTCCTCCTTACCATTTGCTCACTCAATCATTGATTTTGCTCAGTCTCCATCTGTGTGGAGCCAACATGCCCACCAAGCCTTATGCCCACCTTGTCACTCAGTCTCATGCTCCAATGGCAAATTCCCTAGGGAGAATAGTGCAGTCAGCCCTGCTGCATGAGCCAAATCAGCAGGAGAAGGGTGGATTACCATCTCAGTGCATAAAAAAAGATTTTAAAAAAAAGAAGTCTGGCCAACTCATGCTAGCTAGCCATGGAGAACTTCCAAATAAACATTTTGACATGATGAGCTACAGCAGCACGGAAAATCAGTGTTAAGAAAGGCAGCAGCTTCTTGCAAATTGCGTGCTTTACTAACTTCTGAATCCCTTGGAATGCCTTACCTTCTCTAAGTCCCACAGAAACAGCAGCCACTAGGCTGCCTTGATTTCTGTGCAGCAAAACAATTGTTCTGAGAAGCAAGAGTCCTGAAGACTTAATTGAGAAGCCAGGTGTTCAGTGGTACTGTGCCTCATCCTCCCCTCTCATACTGCCCATGGAGACAGAGACTCCCAGCTAGCTGAGGGGCAGGAGATGATAGTGAAGAACTGCTGGCTAGAAATAGCTCAGATCCAATAGGTTAAGAGATCCAGTGAAAGTTATCTGGAGAGACACCTTGAAAACATTCAGCCAAATGCATCCTTCCCAAAATGCGCGGTGCTCCACGGAGGATGAAAAAGAGTAATAAAGACCTGACTCCATGCTACAAACACTCCCAGTACAATTTGCCTGATTTCACTTTGGGGAATTCAACATAAATCTCAACAACTAATTCCCAAACAGAATGTTTTTAACACGTGGGTGATCTCAAGCATGTGGAATCTTCCGAGAACTTCACAACATCCATATGTCAGATTTTTATATATAGGTGCTCCATACGGCACATGGATTGCATCACTCTTCACAGCTGCTGATAATAGTATAAGAAAAAAAAGTATAAAAAGCCTGGCTTTCCTGCAGCTGAAGTACCAGGGCCATTTTTAAAATGTTCATCAAGAGCCCACAAACCAGTGTCACAAATTACCCTAATTACCCTCTCAGGAGCCCAGCTCATACTATGGTTGAGGCGTTTCAGCCACCTGAGAGCATCTTTAACTTTTCTCCCAAGTCCCCAAGACAAAACCCTTGCCTACAGCATGGGGCAATGATTCTCATCGCTCCACTAAGCAGGGAGAGGGAACGATCCAGAAGTTATCACCAGTCACTGTCTCTCATCTTCATCCTCTTCCACCCCAGTGGCACTTCAGGAGGCCAAGGTCAGGCACACCCTATTCCCCAGCTCTGCCCTTCCTGAACAGCCTCAAGATAAAAGCAGGCAAGTCCTTGCTCCTGCTTGCACCTTCTCACTCTCACAAAGAGGATCTTCTCTCTGAACTACAACAAAGACCCTGGCCTTGCCCACATGGCTGGGCACATTTTTCTGCCACTGTCCTCTTTCACATTTCTCCTGACAGTTCAGTACCCTGACACCAGCATCTCTGGCTCACTCCCTTGATGTTTTGAGCTCAGAACTATTTAATCAACAGGAATTGAACATACATAAGGTTCAATGCCTTGAGAGAATTTTATTTTTATTATACATCAAAAAGGCATGTTTCTGGTTTGTCAGGCAGGTTTCATTTACACAGGCTTGCAGCACTTGCACACAGCTCATTTTATTCTCAGCTTGCCTCCAGAGCGGCTGTAGGAGTACATCCATATGGCCAGGGCTTTACAGCTAAACTGGAAGTACCAAAACAGAGATGCAACTTTCATGCAATTATATGCACTGCTTCGCTTTCTACATTGGGAAGCACGCACCATCTCACTCCCACTGCATCCGCAGAGAAACACGTGGTAGCAAAGAGGGCCTTGGCAAAGCAGCTCCTCTGCCTGCCAGAGCCAGGAGCCGCTGCCGCTGTGCCGCTCACACTGCGCCGGCCTCGGTGGGCTCCTCAGGTGACAAAGGATTAATGGAGCTCCCTCGGCCACCACACCTACAACTGCCAGATAAATACTGTCATCTGCTTTCTGCAGCCTAAGGTGTGCAGGGCAAAACTAAAGACATGGAGTACCTATGGCTTTCTGTCTCTTGACCCTCAGTAAGTGCACACGGAAAGTGCTGACTGTCCCTCTTCAAGGATGGTTCTAAGAGAGCTTGGTCCAGTCATCAGGGCCCCCTGTGCAGATGCCCACAGCACCCAGCTGGGGGACTGTCCCAGGCCAGGATTGAGAGGACTCTCCCACAGGCAGAAGACAGAACCAGGCACGAACAACACCAAAAGTTTCCTGTGCTGAAGTGAAAGGAAAGTATTGGTCTGGCTCCAATCTCTACTGAATTCTACCTACAGAGCAGAATGTCTCCGAATGCTCTGAAAGGAATAAAAGCCTTCGTATTTTTTAATAAGCTGTCATTTAAAACCACTTCATACATATATATGTATATGTTTGTGTCCGTAAATATATCTCAAAACATAAAACCAATTCAATTTCTCAGTGAAGATTAAAAAATTGAAATACCTAAGATTCTATACCCACATTATAAGCCAGTTCATCTCCTCAGAACCTGAAGAAAGTTTGATAAGCAAATTTAATGACTTTGCACAGACGTATCCACCTCCTTTTATACCGCTTGGGATCAAATGACAGACACTCCTTGCTAGACTTTTTATGTACTTGCTCATTTGCATGCACTCCAGAATTACCCATTAAAGGCTGCCTTTTCTCGACAAACTTTTGCCTCTGATAAATGGCCAACTCCCCTGGTCTGACTTCATAACAGTCCTTGGTCCTGACAGCTCAACTTAATTAATCTATTTAATTTATTGATCAAGCCCATGGCAAAGGAGTATTCCCCATTAAATAGGATTTTTATCTTCCTGAGTTATATGACTACAGGCCTTCCTAAAAACTGAAATTCAGTTAGCAACTGACATGCTGTCCATCCATAAAGCCACTTATGAAGAGGAAAAAGTTGGAAATTAGAAATGACTTGGAGATTTTAAATAATGACCAGGTCAGGATGTAAATTGAACTATAATCCAGTTGCCTATTTCACAAAAAATGCATTGCAAAGCAATAATGAATCCTTGAAAACCTATTCTGAAGACTGCCTCTTCCATTAGACTATGTTCCATTATATTTGCGTCACTTGTAGCAAACCAGATGGTTCTATTTGTGCAAACTGTGACAATTATTTCACTTGGAAAGTTAAAGTTATTTAGTGCTACATCACTTCTTGGATGACTTATTAATATGGATGTAAAAGCTTGCAGTTAAAAATAAAACACACAAGGAAGCAAACCACAGGCTGAAGCAGATACAATACGAGGTAGCATAGTCTTTAAATCTAAAATTAACAAATCACGTTCAAATGAAGGACACTCGGGTAAGTGAATTCCCCTGCTGCCCAAGCTCCAAAGCGCTTGCCTTTGCCTTACAATCAAACAACCAGAAGCTGTTACAAACTGGCAGGAAATTATAAGCCTAACCAGCCAGATCAGAAAGCTGACATACCACACACCCTACACATTAGCCTTGCTGTCTGCGATAGCACAGCTCTCTACAGCCACATCTGTTTGCAAAAAGATGCAAATGAGGTTTAACTCTTGCAGTAGTCTAGCCACTAGAGGATAATTAGAATAAATACTATTTCTGTGCTAATCACTATTTGTTTTTTTGCTGTAAAACTCATTTGTTCAGGGAAGCTTGTCTGAAGAGGTAGGGACAGCTAGACTGGACAAAGGATAAATAGTCTCATCATAATTGCATACAATTTAATTTGCAGATATAAAATAGAACTCTGCTTTTTATAGGATGCTGGTCATATCATTTTAGCATTACTATGCTGGATACTTTACAACTGTAGCTTCATTTCCTTTCTAATATATTTTTAAACTGGTGAGAAGCAGGATGAAAACATTTTTGATAAATCTATCCAGTATCTGAAATCACTTGAGTTTTGTGAGCAGCAGGTTGGGGGAGAGACACCGATTGGTCAATGTGTATATTTTCAGGTTGTTTTCCATCAACATGTTTGGATTTACATCTCAGTTTTCTCCAGAAGGGCATGTGTATTCCTGCAGGACTCCTCCTTGTTGGTCATACCTCCTCCTGTGAGGCAGGGAGAGCAGCAGCAGTCACTGCGCTCGGGCCCCCAGAGACACAGTCTGCAGGCAAACTGAGCAGTCTCATCCAGATGGAAAAATCAGATGACAATCTTTTTTTATCCCAGTCTTGAGTCTGTCTAACTCTGGCAGGTAGCAGTCTAGGCTAACACATTATTATGCTTAATTCCTCTCTCAGAGCAGAAACCAACTGTTACTATTTACCCTTACTGTGCAAGTTTTGCCAGGGACAGGTTCAGAGACACGTGGGCATTACCTTTCATCTCTCAGGCCTCACACACCCTCCAGCCTTTGGCTGCTGCACACACCCCCACACTGCACAGGGAGAGCCCTGTGGTCCTGAGGGCATGGCAATCCCCACCAGAAGGTGCCACAGCCCCGAGCACCGCAGTTTTCATTACAGGCTGCAGTGGTGGAGCTGCCTCCTCCAGCTGCATCCCTGCCAACAAAAGACAGCCTTGCGCTGGTCTCCAGTACCAGCAGAGATGCAGGGGGATCCTTCAGTGGGAGAATCCTGCACCTTTGGCCATCCCTGACCTAAGCCCTCGGTGCTGGAGCTCCACAGCTCCACCAAGTCCTCCGTCCCATGGACTGAGCCAGAGCTGGAGCTCCTCCTCACCGAGAACGGCTGTGCTCATAAGCACGTGTAAGAAAAAGGAAGCATATGCCTACTGCAAGCAGGTCTCTTCAATTTTTCATCTCTGAACACCTTTAAATTTATCTCCTAATTAAAACTCACACTGTTTTTAGTCTACAGATACAGATAAAGAGATTGTGGAGTCTGGAAGCTGTCTGTTTACACACCACAATTCACATCACAAATATCCAAAAGTGTATTTGATTGTCCAGGGGTGGAGTTCATCAGCCCTTCAAGGCCACCAAATTACTTCTGACAACAAAGAACATTCTGAAATTAACTTTGAGTGGAGTTATGACAGAGGAAGCAAAAGGGAGAACTCATGTTTCTTGGCAGCATTTCTGTACCTCAGCCACGGAGGACAGATTCCTGCAGGACCTTTGCACAGCCCTGGCACAGTGCAGGAGCCTGGAAATTACAGTAATTACATTTAAAGGCAGAGGCAAATAGGGCTTGATCTGTGACAAATGCACAAGGAAAAAAATGTACGTGATAATACCAGAATCCACAGGACTCTGCTTTTCTGAGGGGACAAAATGAATAGCTCCTCTCCACCCCTTCCCACTTCCCCCAGCCTCTGCTGCAGCAGCTTTGCACAGTCACAAATTACATGGCAGTAAGTGCATCTGTATTAGCACACAGCTGCCAACAGCCATCAAACACTGCACTGTTATTGCAATGGAACCACAAAATACATACGCAGTGACAGACCCTATCCCACATCTGTACTGAAAAGAGCCACCCTGCTCCTCCTCTCAGCACACACCTGGATGTCCCCATGCCTGCCTTCTCCAGATCCTCCTGCCCAGCATTGAGAGATTGGCATTTGATGTGGAGGGACGGTCTTTCACTACAAGCTCCCTTCTCAGAGTCAAGAGGAAGTTTGTTTGCCTTGTGGCCATTTAACAAAGTAGGAAAACAGCATCTCTTATTACAGCACACAGAAAGCACAAGTCACTAACTGGCTCTACTCACACTGCTGTAAACATTGACAATAACCCAGAATTCAAAGGTCTCCCTGTTAGATGGAGCCCAAAGGGATTTGCAAGACCTGAAGCTGTCCCACAGCCAGGGCTTCAGCTTTGACCACAGCCTGCAAGTGCTCCTGCAGCAAAACCAGCTTCTGGAACCTGTTTAAACATGGGCATAGGTTTAGGTTTATGTCTGTGAAAAGGGGGTTGGATGAATTTTCCATTTCAAGTTTCTCTTACAGTATATAAAGCTCACTTATGCACAAGAGAACATAAAATAACCCAGATCTAGGAATTCGGGAGACATGTCACTTTTTAATGTTAATAAATGAGATATAAAAATAATGAGCTGTTGTCCTGATTCCACCTCACTGTGTCAAGGGCAAGTCTGGGGCAAAGGCTATATCCTGTCACCACCTGCATCATATACAAACATGGGAGATTTTTCTTGTATGGAAACTAACCCAAGGAAATAATTATATCATTATTTCAAAATCTTCTCATTCCAAGTCCAAACTGCCCAAATGTATGTGTTTTCATTAAGCCACTCAAAGTTTGGCCCAACTCCATTTCTCAGTGGAGTCCACTTTCTGCTCGCAGGCAGCATAGACAGTACCTTTGTACCCCAGTGGTATTTACTACCTAGATCCCTATGTGACTAAAGTGTATATTAAGTAAGTTAGTCAGGTGTTGCTCAGCTATCAGAAACTCCCCCAGTAATTAAACTACTCGAGATACTTTTGCAAGAACATTATGAGTTGTTCAAACTTTTGGTATCCTAAATTCACAGAACTGCAGTGTACGTAAGATTATTATTTTTAATTAAAATGATAAAACATTCTAAAGCAAGAGAAACATCCAATTTTTGTAATTAAAGTGATGCAGAAAAAATTGCCTAAATGATTCCATAACTAAATTTCACAATGGTTATGCCATTTTAAAGTTACAGAGCCTAGAAACTAGGTTGCACTTTTAAGAGACTCTTTAATAATTCAAGACCTTTCAAGGTCAGAGAGAAGGCAGTGATATAGGGATTTCCTTCTCAAAATTTAAGAGGTCTGTTTATTCCTCTCATATACACACATACGTATTCCAAGAGTTACCATCTCAACAGGCAGGGTCAACATGTCAAGTCAGTGTACACAGCCTGCTACTGTGATCCCACAGCTTGACTTCAAAGCATCACTATTTTTAATACTCAGTTTGGTGCACCCTTAACAACAGGGCCAGGTAAGCTCTTCCCCCTCAAATTCAAGGCAATGCATTATCCAGAAGTGATTGGAATGACCAATAATATTCTCCCTGGCTCCTCTGAAATCATTATTTGTTTTCAAGATTTCTTTTTCACTGTGTAAACGTAATTTAGCTATAAAGGCTCTGGAACAGGAACCCTCTTTTTCAGTACATCTAGATGTCGTTTAGTGTAGTAGGGACCAGATCTTTAAATAAGCCTTTTAAATGCTACGCCAGGAAAAACAATGGTAGTACCTACTGATTGTAGAAAACAGAAGCAACTTACTCCAAAGCACAGCTTCAGGTTGAGATTTGGTGGCTTGATACTTGTATGGGAGTGTTCAACTCCCAAGCAATCAATCAGACCGTTGCAAATGTCACTCAGAGGAAGCAGGAAAACTCTGGAGAATTGCAGAGCAAAAAACTACACTAGTAAGTATGAGTATGAAAAAAAAGGCCCCTGATACTTCATGGAGAGATACAGAACAAAGTATTACTCCTTATAACAGTGGGCAAAAATAAAATGCACATATGGGCTACACAAATTAACATTTTGACACTTTCATACAAGCACTGGGCAAAAAAATGGTTGAGTGAAACCCTTCCTTATCTCGCCCTACATTGCAATGCCTGCTTTGACAAAGCGATTTTGAGGAAACCTTTCTTCTTTCTGTGCTAAAATACCTTGGCTGGTCCCTGTTAGAAAAAGATCCCTTTGGAAACTATTTCTTAAGAGTCCAAACATCCGAGGCGACATTTATGCAATCAAAAGTCAACCCTTCAACTGTGTGTGGACAGAGACTAGAAAAAGTGTTGGCATGCCCAAAAGCCAGTTCATATTCAAATTTAGACATATATTGATGGCAAATTACTGACATGACACCTTGCTCAAAATGGGGGAGATCATTCCCTGCTTTTAAGCCATTCCCTGAATAGTTGGATTCTCTGTTCTGCCTCCAAAGAGCTAAAACACAGGTTCCCTCCCTCTACCTGAGGTTAGGAAAAGCCCATTCCCTTTAAAGAGACAACAAGACGAAAGCAATAGCACCAGGCAGATAAAAATCAATGCAAACATAGGAGACAACTCCAGCAGCTCCCTCTCTCCTGTCTTTTATCACAGAATTAAGAATAGTGTCTCTGAGCTCTCTGTTAGTTAATTCAGTGTCTTTATACATTTTTAAAATGTAATTTTGGTAGGTTTGTTTTTGCACGGATCTGTCACTGTGTTGTGTATAAAATGACAATTCAAATCTCAAGCTATCAGACTCTTTCTGCCAAGTAACAAATAGTGGATGCTTAAAAAAGTCTCGTGGCATTCCAGAGAGCTAAAGAATAATGAGTCACAATCTCAAAAAAACTTTGAATTAGTTTTTTTCTTTCCCCATTTCTCTTTTTTCTTCTCCCACCCTGGCCTGGTCACTCACAGGAGGAGGTTAGGTCACTGGGCTCAAGAAAAGAGAATTTTCATCTGACTTTTAGCGTAGGGTTTTCAGGCACCAGCAAAACCTCATTTTCACTTTGCACATTACATGGGGCTTTGTCATTAATTTACACAAGATGTCAAAAGAGTAGAAAACAAGCTGTAACACCCTCCCCAAGTTACTCTCTGCTGTTAGACTGAAAAGGCCAGGGTAACAAAGGTACTAATAAAACGTTAGCAGTGTTTCCCTTCTCTGGTAAAACAAACTTGCCAGTGCTTAAGGAAAAAAAATAAGTTTTTAGACAAATTATGTGAAATCTATGTTTTAAGCTTTATACCTTATTTTTATTTACTTCTTTTGCCATATTTATTTTTAAAAGTCTTTTTCAAATTAGGAATCATGTCCAATGCTCGGAGCAATACTCAGAGAGAAACCTTCTATAACCACACTCTCAGAAAACAGGTATCATGCTGCCCATTCGGGTAGTCTCTAGAAGAGCAGAAAGAGAATGAAACATCAGGCAACTGTTTATCACATCTCCAAGGAACCGAAATCTCAAGAACTGAGATGATGCAGATTCATACTGGAACCATAACAAACAAGCAAAACAAAACCAGCAATCTCCTGTATGTTACTAAAAAGAAATACATCCTCCTTGTCAGTTCCGTCCTGGCCCCTATTTTTACTGTCGTGCTCATCCACCTAAGCACCATTGAGCATTTTCAAGCCATAGTCTTTTCTGTGCCTTGCCAAACCTCTTGTGCTTTGTAACAGCAGCATCTTCAGCTGGGACAAACCTCCTAAGTGCTCCAGCTGCATCTCCTCTGGCACCCAGCCAGCCTAGATCTGGCTCTCCTGGTCAGCCTACACGGGGATGGGCAGGAGAGTCTGCAAGGAAGCCTCAACTTCAGCATTCCCAATAGACTGAGTCCAGTGAAGCAGTAGATGTCTTCTCACCTACAACATGAAGTTTTTAATCCAGCCCTGTTTTCATCTTTTTTACTTTGCCACCATAAATAAATAATTCATCCAGTTACTGAGACGGGACTTCTTTGTCTTTTGAGGCCTGTACACAGATACATTCAGCTCTTAGAGCCCAGTTGAGGAAAAAGAAGTCCTTACTTGGGACTGAATATAAACATCAAATGTTGTCCTAAAAAGGGATATGTGAAATCAGATGGCTAAGTGATTCCTTCGTCAGTCTCACAAGACCAAAAACGTGTGATGAAGAATTATGAAAGACAAGCCACAGAAGTGTCCCAAATACCTGGGACATTGTCTCACTGCATAAAATGAAGGCAGTTGGTTATGATCCAGCTTCCCCAATGTTCCTGCCCTGGCTGAAGAAGCAGTCTTGAGAGGAGCTGTTTGCAAGCCTCATTTTAGCAATGAAATTCCTGACAGACCCAAGAAGGTAAATGTCACACAGCCAGCAGGACTGCTAAAGGACCCTTCCCTTGATGCTTTGAATAAATACATCCATGCTGCTATTTCTGCTTAATAGGAAGGATATAAAATTGTGAAGCATGGAAATCTGCACCACTAGGACATGGTAGCGGGCTGTGTACCAGGCGGGCAGCTCACTGCAGACACGGGCAGGAGATCAGGGCCCTGCGGCTGGGGTGGCTGAGAGCATCTCAAAGCAGACATAATCTGCTGGGATGTGTCACTTCCAGCAGCTACTCTGCTTCAGCACAGAGCCAGCTGTTGGGTTGGCTCAGGCAGTGGTTTCCAAAGAACCCACTGACCTGCTAAGGAAACAACAGAAGAAAGGCTGAAACTACCGCAGGAAGGACAGAAACAATTTCTATTTTTGTTTAAATTGCCAACTTCATCAGTGGCAAAAGTGCCCTGGGCTGGATGGAGCATATTTAAGTGCCAGCTCACGCAAGCATCAAGCACAACGAGAGAGAAAATAAGAGCAAAGGAAAAGCCTGGGATGCACGTGCTGGGAGGACTGTGTGGCCACAGGGAAGCAGGTGCCTGGCCCCTTGCCCATGTAATGCCTATCAGCACGTCCATGGGGATGAGTGCAACTCAGAGAGAGAGCCACATGCAAGCACTGTCCAACCAGCAAGCACTTCCATGGGGAAAACAAAACCTGTCACACAGAAAACATGTTTTTATCATACAACTGTCGCTTACAAGCATGCTGGTAATCAATCACAACAGCCTGGCTCCAGATGGACTGAGACCAAGACGGGAAAGCTCACCTTTCCTTCAGCACTTGTGCACCACAACATCATTCCCCACTCCACTGTGCTTCTCTCACACTGCCTGAGTTTCCTGAGTCTCCTGATGTTAATGAAAGAATCTGTATATTAATGAGAGCTACGTTATGAAACCAAGGTCCTTATGCACTTGTTTGAGTTAGGGGACTTATGGGTTGTGGCATTTCACAACTAAGCACATAACAAGTGGTCAGCACAGCTCTTCTGTCACTCAGCCAACCATAGAGACAGTCTTGCTTCTAAGGCACTTCACCATAAGAGGTTTGGCAGCACATAAAAGTGGTGTGGCAGTATGTGGTTTCCTCCATGCTTCTGCCCCTCACATTAAAACATATGAAAAAGAGCACTAAAAACAACAAAGAAAGGGAAGGTTACGCAGATTACACAGTGCCTAGGTTCAGAAAAAACCAGATGTTGCACAGTAAAACCTCTGAGACAGCAAATAATTCAGATGCGATCAAAAAAGTGTCTATGTCAATGTGAGTAAGAGGTATCAGCAGCAGCAATGGGACATTGGCTTCTAGTCACAGCAGCATCTGCTGTGTTCCAAGGGAACCCAACTGGTCCCACTGCTCCCAGCTGGAGCCCACCAGGTCCCTCTTCCCTGAAGAAGGGGCTGCTACTGCACAAGCAAGTTTTGCCACACACTTTGTAAAACTGTGCTCCACGTAAGATCTTCAGACTCCATGCTGAAGGGCGGATATTTTCAAGACATCATCCTCCCTAGAAGAACAACAGAAATGTTCCTTCACCTCCTACTAAGGACTCTGCAGAGCAACTTGAACCCAAATCTTCAATCTTCCCAGAAAAGCTCCTCTGCAGATTTTGTCCATCACCTTCCAGGGAAGAGGGAAAACCTGGTCTGAAGTGGCTGCTGCCAATGTGAAACACACATCTGCCTTCCCCGTTTAAGTTGAGAAGTATTTTCTATTTTAAAGTGATTAATTCATACAACCACAGAGCTTTGATTCCAGACTATGCCTTAGCTACCATAAATGATCACAGTAAATCGTTGAAGACCCAGGAGCAGCCCTGTCTGCACCATCACAGCCCATGAGAACACACAACATCCAGTTCTTCACGTGGCAATTCCCAGCCTGCCAGACCCTAGCCCATAGGGTTGAGCTCACAGGGATACACATTGTTAGATCCAAATCAGGATTTGGGTCCCTCCTACATCAAACTCAGAAAATAAAAAAGGTAATCAAGAAATGAGATGACAGAGTGCATGGACGTAGGTAAGAAACGTGCTAAGAAATCCAGAGGGAAAACAGATTAAGGGAAGGAGGGGAAAAGAGAAAAAAGGCTATTGCTGGAAGCTTCATTGCATAAGTAGAGATCAAAAATATTTTTTCCACCATTTCGAAAAACATTGTATTCTGTAGAACCTTATGATCAATGACATATTAGCACATAGCAACAGGTGAATCTGGGAGGGAAGCATAACCTGAGCATTCTTACAATAATAAAGTACTACAGAGGCTTCGAATTTTCTATGATTTGTATCTCTGAATTGTTTTTGTGAATTGTTTCTGTGAATCTCTGTTTAAATGAATACACCATACACACACAGGCTCAGCAGAAAAAGTGAATCCCTACTCTTCTGAAATTTGAAGTTTCTAAATGGAAATTGTTTTTACTACTTAGATAGAAACAAAAAAGGGAGATCATGAAAAATTCAAGGGAGTCAGTCAAATTAACCTTTTTGATCAATGACTTGTTTGTAGACATAGGCACATTTTTAAGTTGTGAAATTTCTGATATATGCAAGCCACCAAGGTTGGAATCAATAAGAAGTGAAAATGAAGTGGGTTTGTGTAGACTTTTTTAAAGTAAAATTATGCATTATTCATACAGAAATCTGTCTATAATGACTGGAAGGCAGATTGAAAAGTCTAAAGGTTTAGACCCAGTTGAAAATTTAAGACAAATCACATTATTAAAATGAGCTTTGATTAATTCTGCAGAATAGAGAAATCCAGCTTCACTCATCTATAGATGAATTTCTCACGTGCACATTTCTAGGTCACACTATACATACCAGTAAGAAGACCCTCTTAAAACAAGACACATCAAAACTTCAGAAAAGGAAAAGCTGGACTTTGCAGGAAAAAGAACAAACAAACTACACAAGTAATTGAGATGTTAAACATTTACAGCACATATTTTTCTACAAGGTACCTTCTTAAACATTCAGAACAGCTGCTTTTAACAGGCAGACTCCTGCTTACGAAAACATGTAGGACACTGCAAGTGGTGAGGAGACTGTTCTCAGCAGAGGGCTCTTCACATCTGTGACAGGATTTCCAGCAGACACTGAAATACTGGTTCTCTGTTTAACCCAATAGTAAAGCCCATGACTTCAGTGGAACAAATGACCCAGTTGCAGCTTGGTCTTCATTCCCAAGCAGTACAGTGTGACAGGGCAGGGCTGCGGAGTCCAACAGTGCGTGCTGAGGACCAAACCCCCACATTTTATGCATTCTGGCTGTTACCATTCAGACCAGCACTAATCTGGTCCCACACATTGGGTGCTTGCTAGCAGCCAGTGTGAACCAGGCAAGCAGTGGGAGCCCATCTTCATATTTGTCTTCATTGGAAAGGAATTCAGCCCCTGCACTGAGACCGCCCTACGGTACAGCCCAAGCCTGGCAAGTGTGGACAGGCAAGACTCATTTAAAAATATATTCCTGAGCCAAACTAAAAATGATGTCAGAAAGAATGCGTTTTTATTAAACACTAGTTTTTAGAGATGACTTCACTGTAACACCAGGCCATGTCTAGTATTTCCCAAGAAGTTTAAATACAAAGAATTTATTATTCTTTCGTCTTGAACTGTACTTTGCCAGAAAACTAGCTGATCCAGCTCCATGCAACAAAGTCAACTTACTTCACTCCAACATAGTTTGGTTGTCAATTAATACTCTCACATTTTCTCAAATCTCTATTTAAGGAGAAAAAAAATGGCAACCCAGATTAGAAAAAAAAAGTCTTCAAAACCTGCAGATAATACAAGATTTTATAGGGAAGAGGAAAAGAGTGAGAGGAAGCCCGAATATCAAAAACGTCAAGAAGAGAGCTTGTACAATTTCAACAACATCCAGCTGCAATTCAACCCCTGCTTCAGCTGTAATCTCTAAATCGATCCAAATCTGCCTAGAAATGTTTGATTAGCTATATGGGCCTAGAGTTATATACAAAACGTACAGAGAGCAGTTTCTATCTCTTTACCACTACTGTGGTTCAACTTTAAGACTTATTTACCTTGAAAACACTCAAGGGATTGCAGTATTAATTATTTTTAAAGGACATTCAATGCAATTGGTGGCCCAGAATTGATGAGTATATTAAAAAAAAAAAGGAGAATTAATTGGGGATCTTGGGACCTTATTAAAATTTGTTCTTCAGTGTAAGTTCTTTGACCTTCTACTGTTGAACTTGTCTTGATGAGGTAACTGCATTTTTACTTTAAGAATATCATTTGGTGGAGAAAAATAATCAGAGTTCAAAGAAGTATACAAACACATTTGCAATATAAATCATCAGTTTTTCAGGGAAAAAGACTAGAAAGATGGAAAGTTTTTGCACCTAACACTGAAAGAGGATCTGGTTCTTGTATGTCTTAGATGCAAACCTCCTTTAAAAGCGTCACACTTCACTGCAAATCCCAGGAGGCAAAGAGTACATTCACAAGGCTGCATTCCTGACAGAAGCATCAAATTGGCCAAGCTAATGGAAACCTGCACCCTTGCAGGTAATGTTACAGTATTATTCATCTCTCAGGCCAAGCACAAGATGTGCAGAAAAAGAGGAAAACCTCGCTAGTTCACAAAGCATTCCCCAGGATTTTTTCCTCACAGTGTTTTTCCTGGTATTCATTTCTCTCTTTTCAATGCCAGTTAAGTCTGAGCCCCATGTCAGCAACCACTTGTTTGTCCAGCCTCTTGTTTATCCTCAGTGCAATGGCAGGAAACATGGCATCAAACTCTTAAGGACTTCCACATCCTGGTGCCTGGGCTGACAGAAACACAGGAAATTTCAATTTCCTCAAGGCACTCCTCTGTTCCTGCCATTCCCTGGTAACTGCTGAGTAGACTTTTCAGAGCCTTCATTTAAAACCCTCATACACTCCCCAGCAATTTGTCCCTTTCACTTTCCTTGCAGAACACTTCTCTTAAGTGAACAACCCCATCTTTGCCTTCTCTTCTTTTAAACTTTTCTTCCAAATACAGGCAACATTTGCTGTCATCTCACACAGTGATGAGAAAATCTCCTTTAATATTTCCATAGATAATATAATTTCAGAAGTGTCCGTATGTTTCCCATGCAGTGCTAGAAAGAGAGGCAAAAGGAGTTACTCCCTGACAGTGGACCTGTAAAAGGTGCAAGCATCTTCTTTCCTTTCACTGTATTTGTAATGGGAATAAACTGCTTGTAAAGTACCTGAAAGAATGTACATTTCATAAGCAAGATATTTCTGCTCTGGATTAACGCCCGAAGGTAACAGGGAAAGCTGAATATTTTACCCTTAGCTGCTCAGAGAAAGGATTCTTTCTAAAAGAAGATTTAACTGAATTCTGTCACATGTGCAATCTTCAAATCTGTTTGAAGTTCTCTCTCACCCCAACAGTTGTGGTTTGCTTTGTTTTTTTTCTTTTAATCAAAAGACTCATACAGCCAGCAAAGGCAGATAATTCATGATGAGACACACTGGACAAAATTCTTTTTCAATACTGACACATAAGACAGGGCTGGGTGGATGGAGAACCTCACACCTCTAGGCCACATTTTAAACACACATTTCTAAAGCAGACAACAACTGGAAGCCATTGCCCACTGGAGACTCAGCTGATGCCTCACAAAGTTGCCTTTCTTGAGTATACTGAGTAAAGCCTTCCCTCGCAGCTGCTGCTGCAGAGGAGCTTTTCCTTTCTCCTGCTGCTTGTCTTCTGCCAGGGAGGAAAGGCTACACAGCAAGGTAAGAGTTGCCCTTCCTCCAAAATCTTCCTGAATGTTTTAACAGAAGAACAAAGTTATTGAAACACTTGTGGGTAAAATAGGTTGGTTGGAAAAAAAATACCTTCATTTTGACAAAAAAAAAAAAGTTTAAGTTTTGCCTGAATTCTACCTGTGAGACAGACCAAAACCCCAGTCATTTTCTTACAGCACTAGCAGAGTCTACGCAAGCTGAATAGCTTTAATAAATACACATGGTATATAGTTAGATCAAGATCATCTTCCAGCAGGCTCCTTCCCCTGAGACCAGCTGGAGTTATATTTCAGACTGTGAAGGAAGCAAGCAGAGACTATCCTCCAAAACCCCTGTGAAGGGAAAGGGGGGCAAATGGAGATAAATCAGTATGAAGGTAAAAAGGGGAATAAGAAACTGAGTTGCCCTCTGGGAAAAACGTAATTATGTCTCTGAGCTCCTCTTCTAAGCATAGACCTGAGGCAGACAGTTCAGGCAAGGTATTTGTAGGTTCCACACAAGTTAGGCAGATAATCCTAAAGTAGCACTGATTAGCTGCAGCAGCGCTTCCCTCAGGTTCTGCACGCAGCCAAAGGTTTCGGCAGCATTTATAGCAGATTCAGGAAATGATCAATGCACTGTTCCCTCAGACCACACAACAGCAACAGAGGAAGGAAGAGATGGGAGAACTGACATTATGCCAGAACTCAGCCTGGATGGTTACCAGGAGCAGTAGGAGAACCTGCTTGGAGAGAGGACAAATCTCCCTGGGCTTACAGGTAGAGGAAGTGCTAAAATTGCTTCAGAGAAGCTGCACTTGAGATGAGGAAATAACAAAAGAAGGGACAGAAGTATAGCTGAAGTGTCCACACTGCAGCCAGCAAAGGCAGCAATCCTTCGGACCGCAGGTCTTTATCACTCTGACATGAGGCTTCACCTCAGTGTGTGCTCAGCCCTCAGCTTTCACAGGAAAGGGTGCAGACCTGGGACCAACACCAACCACACACTGCTGAAATTCCAGTTGAAAGCCCCCCACATCCATAACCCAAAATCACAGCTTGTTCATGTCAACCACAAGCTATTCACCCATCCCAAATGAGTAGACAGCATGGCTTGGACAGGATGCTCAGGCAATGGGATACAGCCAGTTCCTCAGGTTGGCTCCACCAGCTCCCATCACAACAGCACCAGACTAAATAAAAGCAGCCTCCCCAGGAAACAACTCTGTCCATGAACATGACAACCAAAACAGCATGGAAGACCCAACAAGGCAGACATGGATTTGAATTGTGAATGGCAGTGGCAGAGTCCCAGGCCTGCCGAGGCTGGAGGGATTTGCACAGCCATGCCCCAGGCAGCACCACTCGCCCACCTGCAGCAGAGCCCGTGAACTGCTGAGAACATCACAGCGGTAAGTAAAATGAGAGCAAGCAAAGAACTTCATCTTGATTTAACTTCAGATCCTCGTTTTAACTTGAGAAAATTCAATTAGTTTCTACCCAGAAGCAGTTTAGCTGCCATTGTTGGCAATCAATGGTCCCTAAATGCTGAGAAACTGGCAACTGTTCAATGTGCTGGCAGAGAGGCTTTCCTAATTAAGGATGTCACTTTTCCAGCTAATTTAAGTCTGCCATCTCTTTAAAGTACCAATTGCCACAACAAAATATGAATAGGAAATTGACTTTCTGTGCATCTGTTTTTGCAAAATACTTCCTCCGAGTCATATGTTTCAGCTTAAATGGTTTAGGTCACTTGCTGGGAGGTGATAGCAGAGCTTTGTTCTGCTTCCCAAATACCTCTTCAATAAAGAAAAATAACCAGGGGTTCCATCGTCTGTGGGAATGAAAAAGGTATTTGCTGGCTTTTCCATCTTCAGTGAATTCTACTGTATTCCATCTGGTACTGATTTTGTAGGATAAAAGAAATCCCCACTGAATCAGTCTGCTTACCTAAACAGCTTCCACTGCACTTTGTACTTATCCACACAACAACCCTGGGGACAGGGAAGTGATGTTATTCCCACTGGAAGGAAATGTAGAGACATAAGGCTGAAACACAAAAATTTTTAGATGTCTAACTTCCACTAAAATAAAATTTCTGACTCATGCTATTTATTTCCTTTCCATAATAGCTAAGTAACATCCCATTTTTTTCTGAATCCAGCCATCCCAGTACCTGAGCCAACAGTACAGTCTTAAGACTATTCACACTCTTTGGCAACAAATGGAAAGCAACACTTAAGCACCTGTAAATGGAACTCAATCTAATGCTCACTCCAGTCCTTTCTGCCATGGCCCCAAACTCAGTGCCCTTCTGGGACAGTCAAAGGAGTGTCAGCAGAGCTGTCTTCATCAAAAGACTTTTGACTGCTCTCACTCCTCCTAATCTCTTATTTTTATGGTCTGTTTGTGAGTCTGCACACAATGCTAATTCGGATAGAGCAATAGAGACCATGTCTAAACTAGTTTTCTGTACTTACCAAACCTCTGAACAACAAAGCAATTAAAAGCAGGACTTTAAATCTTTCCCTTCCCTCCCATCCAAAGATCAGAAAGGCCACTGAATTTTATTTTTGCAGAATGCCTGATACAGCTGGATAAGAGGCATCCTATACTGAGTGCCACGAGCAACAAACCCCTGTGCTTTGATTGGGACTTTAGGCCTTATTATTGTACACTACAGTTAAATTCAACGTGGATGAGACACACTCAACCACCAGTGTAGTTTCTCACATAAGCATTACTGACACAATGCTGCGTTTTGTAAGCTTGGAAATACTGGCTAGCTAGCTAGAGTTGGTTAAACAGAAGCAAGTCATACGTTATATATAATTTATTAAAATTTATTTTAAACAATTCCTCTCCCACATCATCATTTGATCAGCTCTGTTTACAGTCTACAACTGTGGAGCAGAGGCGTGTAGCATTAATTACGCCACTGGGCTCTCCCACCTCCAGGTATGACACAACAGACCCACAATTCCTTCCTGAAATGGAAACCTCCTAACACTGGGTAGGAAAGGGGGAAAGTTTTTCCCCTGCCAATGCAAGTTCAGCTATTCCCACTGCACTATGCCCATATCTCTTCCTAGAGCCCAGAAGGGGCTTCTGGCAGAATGACAAAGTGTTTGGGAGCTGAAACAAGGGACTCCATGCTACAGTAGGCAAAGAGCATGGATATATCCTTTCCTCACATCTAGTTCCCTAGAAGGGAATTTTCTGTAACTCCACCTCCCTCCTCTTCCAACTTCAAAGTGGGTTGGTTAAATTCTGTAACACCAGGAAACAATCACAGAATAGTTTGGGTTGGGAGGCACCTTTAAAGATCACCTAGTTCAAACGTCCCTGCTGTGGGCAGGGACATCTTCCACTAAAACAGATTGCTCAAGGCCCCATCCAACTTGGCCTTGAATACTTCCAGGGTGCAACTGCAAACCCCAAATTATTTGCAAATAATGCCTCTAGATTGTAAGAATGGTAAGATTTTCAAAGCCCAATTCAGCACTGTCACCACTGTGCCCTGCTCGAGCCCTGAGGCTGGATGTGAACTCTACACCCCCTAACCAAGGTCAATGAGGCTTTCTCTTTTTAAAATTAAGTCACAGAGCACTGGAATGAACGCTATGCAGAACTAATTCGTCAGCCCAGCCACAGTGTCTTTCTGTCTGCATATTTGCTGGCAACTTCCCTCCCCTGTTCCCTGGTCCATGTCCTCCCATCCTGAACAGACACATCATGGTTGAAAGTCAATACATGGACTGTCTGTCCCTGCTCTGCCCCCTCCAAAGGCACATTGCACTTTCTACTCTCCCTCCAGAAACTCTTAATTAGCCTCGTGAGTCACTGCGTAATAGCAAAGTCATGCCGGGAGGGAATAGAGTCACCACCACGCTGGGGCACCTCTAGCCCTCACCCCAGTGCCTGCGGCTGCCACTCAGACCAACATCCACTGGGTACCTTCCCCGAGGCCCAAGGTGAAGGGCAGAGCTTGCACAGACCCTTAGGGGTGGCACAGCCTCAATGTGGGACACACACAGCAGCTCTAATAGCCCATCACAATCCTGCAGGAAGCTGCAGTGCAGGATGGATGATTCAGAGGGTGGCCCATGGCTCCTGCAGCTTCTGCATTCCCCAGCACACACACAACAGTGGTCACAGCCTGCTCACCCATCAGCACAGGATATTCCCATCTGCAGGCATCCGATCTCACAAACAAAACCAACTCATGAGCAGCTTACTGCCGGACAACATCCAAAGGCAAAGCCTTTCCCAAGCTCCCCGAGCAGGCTGCTCTGCAGAGCAGGAGCCCACTCAGCACACTGCTGCAGGGCATGGCCTCAGGTGTGAGGCAGAAGGAGTGCAGGAGATCATGAATACAGCTATAAAAAAACAGAAAATCAGGAATCTCGGCTCCTTATCAGACTTCCTAATTACTCAGTCTAGTAACACAAATGCAATATGGAAACATTCACCACCAAGAAAATAAAAAAATCTTCCAACTTATATACATATATATGTGCATATACAGTTTACTCTACAAAAATAAAAACTTTAACTGCATATTTTACATCAGCATATTCCATCTTAACTCAGGGATATATCATACATATTCCAAGGTATTTTATGTACACAGCAGTTGTGTACCAACATCTCCACAAGGAAATCTGTGGGGTACTGCTGCCTCCATCTACCCAAGTGCTAATGGAAGAATAACCTGCACAAATACATTTGTCAATGGACAGGAAGAAAATGTATCCCTTGAAGCAATAATCACATTGTGTTTGGCTTTCCATGAACAAGTACAGCCCCTTTCCACTAGGAAAGACTCTCTCTCTGTAGGTCTGTACTTAAGAGAGAAACCCAAACACGTGCACTTGTGCCTGTTCTTTACTCCACTGGCAAAGCAACACACTCTTACTGGTTCTCCTTGTTCCCTTCCATTTCTTTCCATACACCAGCACAGGTCTCCCCCAGGCAAATCTGCTCTTCTAGTTCCCACTGAAAGAGTCTGAGCTATGTCTTTTTTAATGCTGTCCTATGACAGTCCAAAGCCTTTTGCATAACACAACAATATTTGGGCAAGGAGAGGGGTCTGTGCGTTTCTGAAAAGATTAAAGTAATCTCCACGCTTTTATATTTACCACAGATTCTATAAATTACAACAATAAAAAGCAGCAAGAACAATGTCCATAACTCAGTGCATAACCCCAAAGGATCTGATATGCAGCTGCTCAGGGCAGAGCTGCTCCCTCTTCTCTGGATAAATGGAAAAACCAAACCTTCCCTCCTTTAAGACAACACTGCTTGGCTTTGCTGCTGTCACAGTGGAGAGCACCCGCACAGGCAGACCCCAGGAAGGAGTGGGAGGGATCTGATTATTTCTGTTTAAATTATTCCCTGTTTAAAACTGGTTTGAAAGAAAAGAAAGAGTAAAAAAGAAACCAACACAAAAACCACAGCGTGGCTGCTGAGGGTGGCTTGTTCTCCAACCATCTGTGCTCCTGGCAGGAGCTGTTCTGCTCCTACACACTCTTCAGCACCCTCTGCTCCCTGAAGTGTTATACAACTGTACAGCAAAGAAAATCAACAGAATTAACAAGTGGCCAAGTACAGCATTACCAGTGGGGCTGAGTACACCTGCTGGTCTCCCATCACCTCTGTCTGATGAAAAGTGTTTGCTCCTCAGCAAACAATGCAGAGAAACCCAACACGCATCTCCTTTCTTCCTCTCATTTCCATTACAACAACTCACCCTCCAGAGCCATAACTAACTCATTCTCATAACCAGAATAACTGAGCTGCAGCTCTGGAGTCTCAAGCAGTGGCACTTCCCTCCTGTCCTCTCCCCAGCTCTCCTGCCAGCTGCCCACCCACAGTCCATTACCCACGTGCTGCACGACCTCAGGAAAATTACTTCACTTTGGTACAGCTTCCTTTCTCCTTCACTCTTTCATATTAAGACTACTAAATTCGAGAAAACAAGAGCTGATCTCAGCTGTAGCCCATGGCTACCACTCTAATAAACGATTACTAATCACTTAGGAGAGCAGTGTAGAACTGCGTAAAATTAAGTGATGCAGTTGCTCCTGGTTCCCTCTCATTTCTACAGCTGATTTTCTGTGGCTGTACAGTGCCTTCCACTAACGCCACTGACTGGCATTTCCGCCATTCTCGGATCTTGTGCATGAGCTTCTGTCCATCACTGGTTTGGGGCTTTTTTGTTGTGCAAAGCTTATTGTAAGCCAAAGTCTGGATCCATAATTTCCATATGTTCCACCATTTGGATTCAGGATCTAAAATTACCTTCATTGCCACAAAAATAGGAGCTTACAATTCCCCTTTGCCTTGCAATTAGGTCTCTAAATCACTTAATTGTGGGAGCCAGATTTTCTAGCAGAGTGAGTCAGCTGCAAAATATTTATCGCAGTCCAAATTCTTTCAAATTTCCAGCATTTGGATCACAGGATTCTGTTCTGATCCAGATCTAGGAGTAACGACAGAAAAATCATAGGAGGACAGATAAATCAGAAATCATTTTCATCAGAAACCACACTTCTCCTTCAGGAAATGTTATATCCTGCCAATTCTTGTACTGAAACTGTAATTTACTCCTTTAAACTTCGCTGTTCTGCAAATTGCAAGACATGATTTGAAGAATGCTGAACAATTATTCTAACAATGAATTATTTTTTTTTCCTAATTAGCTGGCTGAAAATTAAATTTATCAGTCTGATCATCTAAGCACCTTCTTTAAACACCAAAAATTAAGTGTCTTCTCTACAAACTCTTTAATAAACAAATTATATCTTTTTTATCAAAAAACACATGTACACAACTGTAGAGTAAAATAGCCTCAAAATACTGTAGAACAAGGAATATTTGATATAAACTACTTTCCCCCCTATATTCACCAATCTCAATAGTAATTACAGTAATTAAAATTACAAGCCAGCAAAGTACTACTAGGAGTAGGTACCTCATGATAGGTGCTCAACACATACTAAAATAAGCAGTTCTGTACTCGTACTAAATGCTTTTGTTGTCAGCAGCACTCTTTTAATAAATGGTTGCATTTGTTCTGGTTTCTTAAATGATTATTTGCTAGAAAATCATAATCATTTAATAAAAATGTATTTGGTTTTAAACTGAAACTAATTATATATTTTAAGAGCTGGTGACAGCATATGTACTGGAATTCATTAGCAAGTTCTGCATAGAAAAGGTGACAGGGTAAAATATCAAAAATTACTTTGGTGTTTTATGAGACCATGTTCCACAGGAAATCAATGGGATTTAAGTGCTTGAATCCCAACTCTCTTTTCAAAATGAAATTCATATAATTATTATGTTTTTTAATTATTGGGATACCACAAAGAAGACTGCAATCATCCCAACAAATCCGTCTTGCACTTGTGCCAAAGCTCTTTTTCTTCTCTCCATAAGCAGCAGAAACAAGAAACACATTCCAGATTTCAGTAACTCCAAATACTACAGTGGATTTCTGGGCAGGTGCAGAAATCAAACCACGCGCAACACACTGCAGAGTTGAGAAAGAGAACAATTATTTACTCGCAGAGCACAATCTGCTGCTGTACCTGGAGGATCAAGGACTTTTAGGATCAACTCCTAGTCAAGAACACCAACTTCTCGTCTGTCAACGCGTGTCAGAGTTTTAGCATCTTTTAACCACCATTTCTTTGTATTTATGACTGAATTACAGTTCAATAAGGCAATGCACTGAATCATCACACTTCCTCAGGATAAAAATTCTGCAGGTTAACAGCATCTCCCTCCCCAAACGTCCTTCAGGCAGCAATGAAAAATGAAGGAGGCTGCAGTGTGCTTATCATGGTGACATGAGTTACCTCTCTGAATGGTTCTCGGTGCAGGACAAGCGTCACCAGAGTCTTACAGGGGGCAGAAAAAACCCCACAAAACAAAACAAAAGAGAAAGAAATAGGGGCAAAAAAAGGAGAAATTACAATTTACATGGCACACAGTAAAGGCTTATCTGCGTCAAAGAAATCATCTGAGCCTCCAAGTATCAACACCCACAGCAATAAAAAAATAAATTCAGAAGAAAAGAGCAACCTTGATTCATAAAACAGTATTTCAACAGTATTGAAAGGCTTTCAAAGACTTTCTGTGTATAACTGAATGTTTGCTTTAAATTAATAATCTTTTTTTCAACTGTACAGCAAAACAGTTTCTGGCTACAGGAAACCAGCTTACTAAAATGCTGGTTATTGTAGCAATGCTTCAAAAAATGGATATGCTAGCTGGTATCAGAAATCATAGGAGCATTATTTACCTCTATTGAATGCTGATCTAAATGCAAAGCAAACAGAATGCAGATTAATTAAGTGCTTTTATCTAAGGAACTTTGATTTGCTAATAAGTAGTTTAAATATCAGCTAGTATTTTCCTATTTCAAGCACTTCAATTGTTATCACCAATAGAATGGGTGTTACTGCAATGACAATTTCTCAATGGAAAGAACTTTTAATATAAACTCACAATGACACCATTGTATGGACCTGATTTTAATCAGGAAAGCATGCCATGCATCTGAAATTGGTGTTTGTGAATCACAACCTGGCTTCCTACTCTGGATACCATTCCTGTTTCTGACATGTCTTCCAAAAGCACCCAGTGGTTCTACCTCCACATTGCCTTCAGAGCCAGCGTATACAAGGGCTGAACTTAAGCACTTGCATTTGTTCCATTAAGAGGTGGATCTATTCATTCATTTATGTTCTTTGCTAGATTAAAGTCCATCTCTCTAACACTGAAAATCACACTTCCTTCTGTGAGTTACATTAAAGACAAAGATAGGGCAACAGGCAGTATCTGTGTGTAACACACTGCCAGCCAGGTCTGACAGGGTCAGTACCAGCAACTCCAGTGCATGCTGTTTCCAGCTACTGGCATGTGACTGACCACTGGAGAAAGCCAGGACAGGGCCACAGTTTAAACCGGAACAGTAAGTGCTACACTTTGGACCCATGCTTGGAACACGTGTTGGGTAAATTCCTCAGAAAGTATTTAGCCAAAGGTACAGAGTGGTATATCCTATATCCACTTCACGGCTGGCGGAGGAAACACAGATGGTTGCTCCAAACAAGGAGGAGCTGGAGGAGAAATGTTTGTATTCACAGTTCCACCACTGGAGATGGCAAGCAAAGGAGGAACTCTGGCCAGCAACACTCCCTCTCACTCTGGTGAAGTGTCACAAATAGCTACTCTCCTAGAGAAAGGCCCGGCCAGTGGTGCCTTCAGGACTTCCAGACCTCCCTGGAGTTCAGTGCTTTGAAGGAAAGGTTTCTGCATGTGGGAGGCAGCAGTAGATTGGTTAGGTGCTAGATGCTGTAGATTGAGACATTTTCTGTTGCCTTCTGCACATGACTCACCAAGCAGCTCTTCACAGCTATTTTCAAATCATAAATCTGCAAGGCAGACCCCCTTTGGCTAACTGGGGTAAAAAAACAACACACCTGTCTCATCTGGAGTGTTGAAGATGCAAACATGTTCTGAGCTTTATGTGAAGAAATGGGACAATTACAGCAGTTCTTCTAGTTTTAAAACAAAATTTCCATCTAAAAATAGCACAGCAAATCACCACTGTAGTATCTCTGCTTTCTCAGACACACAGCTGTTGTCCTAGAGCACCTGTCTAGAAAGCTGTCCCAGCATGTCCCATAGTTTACAAATGGAAATTATATTGCATATTGAATATATACATTCCGTGTGTGCATGTATGTCTCCAGGCACATGCGTATTTCCATGCTGATACATCTGTATAATCCATCTTTTCTACATGAACTAAGCCAAACGGAGATCACAACGTGTTATTTAAATATCACCAGGGATTAGAAGGTTCAGAAAGACTCCAAACCCCATAAAGTGATGCTAAGCAGGATTACTTCCTGGCAGCGTGCGGATACATGTGTAAGCTGATTATTCATTTTCATGACCTACATTGGCACATAAGGAAGAGCCCTCTTCAGACAGAATCAAATAAAATTGTATACTTCCCAGTGATGGATTCAAACTCACCTTCTTCCTTTCTTTGTCTTTAATGAACAAAAAGCAGAGAAAGATGAGAGATAGACTTCAGCAGCTGAAACAAGGTGAAACTGCTGAGCTATAGAAATACCACAGTGTTGAGCCAATGGCATTCAAAGCACTAACAGCAGGGATAAATTGGAGAAAAAGGTAGTGAGGAGCATGAATCTCAAGGTGGATACAAGGTCAAAGCAGCTGGTGGGAGAAAGCTAAGCAATGGGGGGAAGAAAAAACCCACCAGGGACCATTCACATTCATAACATTACTCGAGTATGTGCTATGCTCCTACCTACTTACTGCAATTCATATTAGACTGCTTACAACTGAAAGAGTAAAAAAATGCTGCTAATTATAACAAGGTGCTACATACATAGAGCAATGCCATTGCTATTACTTACATGTCAAGGGCAGCATCCTGTGTTATGCTGCTCAGAAGAGGCTAAATAATGCAGTAACTCTGTCTACGAAATCATACAACCACAACAAATGTCATTTTCACACACAGAGCAGTTACACTTCTTCATGCATGTAATCTTCAATTACTAAAGAAACAGTGATGTCAAAAACAAAGCTGCCAAAACAACAAGGGATGGAAGACAGCTTCTAAATTTAGACTAACAACTCTCGTTTTACATGAAGGTTGTAATACAGGATTGTGGCACAAGAGCAGAAAGCAACATTAGGAGACCTGTGTACTACAGTCAGGTTACACAGACAAAGACCTCCAGTTTATGCCAGTGCTAGTTTTCATTCAGACTCTGGTATGCTTGAGAATGACAGAAACCACTACCTCCAGCATTTACAGAGTTATTGGGTTTTTTAGTGTTCAAGACAGAGCTGGTTGGGAACTATTTGTAACACAACATCCAACCTTGCCAAAAAGGGCTCTAACACTAAAGGCAAGGGATAAAACGTGCTGGTTGCAGCATGTTTTCCCCTGCACAGATTAAGAGCTGTTCAATAGAAGTATAATAGAATCTGTAAATCTGCTCTGACTCAAGAACAGTATATCTGACATTGAAGATACAGAGCTGTCATAGTGGAGATAACCTGCACAGTGAACAGTAGGCATCTAGGTATGGATAATGCATCATCTGACAGCATAAAAGTTTTTAAAAAAATTTAAACCAACATAAAAAATGGTCATATAACAGAGGCTACCTTAATCTTTACATTAAATAGGCAGTGGTGTTCATTATCTGCTTCTTTTTTAAAAGTGTGCTATAAGCAATTTATTTTAAAATTCCAATGTGTAATGAACACTCTCAGCCAGTGCCGAGCCCTGCTCTGACACGCAAGCCCCTTGCCTCAGCAGTGGCACTGGTGCCTGCAGGGAAAGGTTCCTGTCTCTGGCATGCCTGGGAGGACCATGCAGTCCCCGTACAGAGGGGTTTGCAGTGCACTGCCCTGCATCCCTGAACTGCCTCACACTGGTATCCTGCCAGACGAGATGCAAGAATTGCCTGAATCCTACACTTTCCAAGGTTTTTCTTTTGCCTCAGTGAGTTTGCAGGATTTGAGGCTTTACACATATCTCTCTGGAAAAGCCTCCAGGACCATTCTGTACATCCCCTCACCTTTGGCACTGTTAACTCTCATACTTTTCACTGAAACACAGTCCCTTGCACTCTGGAGTCACTGTTCCTTGACCTTGTCCTGTACCCTGTTTCCTCTTCCCAGTGAGCTGGCCTTTCCCCAAAGCTGCAACCCGCTCTCCCCCCCCCCAAAGTAAATAAGTAACACACCCCTCCATTTGAGCAGCTGCTGTGATTTCCATGTCAAAAGCTTTCCATTCCTTTACAACCTTGTGCTACCACTGCAGCTGAATACCCCAGATGTTTTAGGGTCAGATCCTACAATCTTCAGTGCAGGTAAGACTCCTGTTACTGTTTAGACAAGTTTTACATTGCTAAAAGCTGAGCCCCATGAGGATTTGAATTTCTGCATGATGGACTCCAAAACCTTTCCCTCAGTTACCTCCTCAGGGTACTGAAAATTTCTAAGCTCAGACAAGTCAGAAAACCAGAAATGAACAGAGTAAATCCAGCACAAAGTATGGTAACACAGAATCAGACTCAGTCCTGCAGCTCCTTCCAAATTCAGGCAAAGGATACCCACAGCATGGACATGCTGAGAATATCAACAGAAGAAACAAGACAGAAAATGGAACATGCCAATACAGGAAGAGGCTAAATTTCAGAGCACCAATAGTCCCGAATCTGCAAAACTGCAGCCACGTTTCATCATTCAATATGATATGATCACAGGTAATTACTACCTCGATTTTTATAGCTCCTTTAGCATTAGCTGCAGGTTCATCAAGACAAACTAATGTTACAGATCTAACTTTTCTGGTGCCTAGCAGAAGAAAAAGGTAGAAATTTAAGCTGATTAAGACAGCATTTAACCCAGTAACTCCAGTGTAAAAAGGGACTGGAGGTTTGATCAACTGAATTAACAACTTCACTTTTGATCTAGCAGAGAAAAATCCACAAACATCAAAAGTAGGTTTTACTTAGCCCCTTAAAATCTGCAACTTGCCCTAAGATGTCAGCTCTTCTCACAGATATTGGACATGAATCACAAATCCTGTGATTACACCTGCCAAGACTCCTCTGAAGAGGTGTAGGATTTCATTCCCCCACACACTTCCTTGCTAGAGAAAGCTGGTTCCTGCTGAATACACATACCAGAACAAATCAGCAAGGTATTGACCTGTTTGGATGTCAAGTCATTAGTACAAATAGAGAACTTCAGAAACACTGGAGAAAAGAAAGAAAAAAGATGCTTTGCAATAAAGGCAAGAATTATCTGCATCTTGAAAGGCCACGCTCTTGTCAGAACAAGAAAATTTATGGAATATATGTAAGTGGCAGGATCTTCAGATGCATTTCAAACATAAAGTGGGTAAGAAGTTTTCAAACAACGTTTGAAGGGGCAGGGAAAATGCCGAGGGTCTCGGCAATAGGAAGGGATCTGCCAAGGAGGATTGGAGTGCCAAGTGGCCACCTGCACAAGGCTGGGACTGAGGCAGAAACTGGCTCACACGCTCCACTGGTAAGGCCAAGACCTGCTGACAGGGTGCCCTGGCTGGCACACCTCGGTACCAGTTGAAAAACCACAAACCCCGGTGCTGGCCAAGGCACAGAACTGCCAGTGACTACGGGGACTGACAGATTTGTGGAGGTAGCAATTGGCAGCCTGATGGGTGGACAGAGAGAGCTCGCTGGAAACCAAACCCTCACTTAGCTAATTTAGAAGACAGGCAGGTGTGCTCTGACAAATGCCTCCCCCACCACGAGCATGAACACATGCGCGCGCACACACTACACAGATCTCAAGACGTGCATTCAAAACACTGCTTTTTCCCAGGACTTCTACTATTTCAGCTTTAGAAAATTATTGCTTTAAGTTAGTTTTCAGCCTGCCAGTTGGCTGCGTTTCAGAGCTATTCTAGCCCACACAGCTAGATTCTTTTTTTTTAAGGCACAAAAAAAAATTCTGAACGCCATGATCTTGATGAAAGCTAAATAATCCCAATTCTTTTCTATTAGGAAAGAACTGGTATACTAATCCCACCATTCTAAGAGCTGAGAAATGTTCAAGGAAGTTTTCAAGATGCATTTCTCTACCTCTCACTCTTAACCTATATTGTACCACTGAAGCATTTTCTAGATTAGCACCAGTAGATGGCCACCAACCTTCTTTTCATCACAAAGATGGTTTCCCCAAACCACCTTTCCTTCTCCAGCCCTTCAGCTACAACTGACCCTCTGCCAACTAAACTGAAGGTTGAACCATTTTTTGTAGTTGAGATATGGGAAGAAGCTACCAAGACAACCACTTTGCAAGGAGAGGAAGCACAGTTCAGAACAGTAACAGTGATGCTACAAATGGCAGAAGGAAATTCCCCTTCTGTGCATGACCCACAGTTCATCAACCCTTCAAGACAAGAATAGATTATTCAAAAGCACCAACACTCAAGTGTAGCCATCAAACACCAAACTCCTGCACACACTGTTATCAGACAATGCCACTGCCCCCAGAAGGTGACAAAATACACAAGGCAAAAGTTATCTGCTCTTAAAAATGGCCCAGCAAAGACATGCATGCTCTTCCTCACAGGTGAAAAACGAGTGTGCTGCATCTTCAACCCCAGAGTAGCCTGACCACAACCCAGCTGACAAACATGCCCAGCAGGGTGGGACTCTTCACGCATTTCTAATCTATGCTAAGCTCATGAAATCCAGTGCAAAAGAGCCACCCCAGCCACTCTTCTGACACAATTTGCTCTACTGTACCCATCTCTTGCATTTAATAACATTTCTCTCACTAAATGGAGGAAATTGGATTATATCCTCCCCTTACCTCCCCAGTTTTCTCCTTGATCATCTCAACATCTTCCAGGAGAGAGAAAGATTCTCGCAGCCCCCATTTCAGACACAATATTCACTGTTCTCTGACATGTACCTTGGCTTTGCCACTTGATGGGATCCATCCTCTCCCCTCTTGGCTCAAGGCAATCCCAGACTCTTGTGCGCCTACCGCCACACACCTCCGTAGCACAGTTTGATGCTCAGTGCCTGCCTTGCTTAAAGCCTTGTTTCCAAGCCAAACTGAAAATAGAAGCTGCAAGCAGAGATGGTGTCCAAACAGGCAGCCTGTACAGACCTTCACCATCACTCTTCTCCTGGGTCCAACCACATCAGTTCCCTGGGATTTGCACTGAATCAGCTCCCAGAGACCTGTGCAATGCAAAGCCCTCCTGGCAACTCTGGCAGCCCTTGGAGGCAATCCACAGTCCCCTGAGCCTACTCAGTCCCAGCTTAGCTAACTGCTGGCAGATTTTGGCCCTCGTGTGCACCTAGGGATGAACCACCTCCAGCTGTAACTGACTTCTGTCTGTCATGAACTGCTAAGCAGCGGGCAAAAGCTCCCCCGTCCCCATCCCTCATTCCTTCCCATCCTTCTCGATAACACATCTGATACTCCACGCACTGGTTCTCGTTAGCCTAGCCAGGAGTTGTGCACAGAAACCTGCCAGCCAACACTGTCAGAGACAGCTCTCAACCCACCCCCCTCTCCAGCACAAGGAGTGGCACAGCAGGGCAGGCTCACTGGGATGCTCTGTGAGCAGAGCTCTGCGTGCCTGTTCCTCTCCACAGAGCACTGAGGCTGCACCAAATGGACTTGAGATAACATCTTCAAAAACTGCATCTTTGTGCCTGCAATGACGTGCAGGCTCTTACTCATCTCTTTTTTTATTAGCTAAAAATCCTTTCAAATTTGGTAAATCAATGACTATATGACAGGCTTAGGGCTCTACAGAAAGGAGTAGAAATTCTAACAGTTTGTTCCAAATTTACTTTGCTAGTAATAACCCTACAAAACCAGCTAAATGAACACAAACGTCACGTTTTATTTCCACTTTTCTATTTTATTGTAGGATATGTAGTTTCTAATGAAATATTAAATTTAGTGGTGGGGAAAATTTTTAAAACATATAGCAGAGCACATCTTAAACTTACTTTTTATATGGTTTTAGAATTTTTAGAAAGTATTTTTGGAAACCCCTCTGAAATAGATCTCCAGCTCCCATGGCTGCCATGAAATGTCAGCATTTGACAGTTTCCACAGTTATCTCTCAGACAACAGTTTCTGTCTATAATTAGGACAATAACTGTTATCAATCTGAAGTAGTTGTTGTTAAACAGTAGCATTTTAAAGACAGGTTACTGAAGTGACCAAGGCCTGAAAGGGCAAGGTTTGGAGGTGTCCTTCCAGCTCTATTCAGAACCAGAACACTGTTGTCACATCTAGCCCCTTCCCTTTTTTTCATTTAAACTGAAATAGGAAATCAGTGACATAGAAATGTGAATCAGTTAACTGATTTTTATTTATATTGTTTGCACAAGGCAAATTCTGCCCAAAGATTATTTACCCATTTAAATTACTTTTCTGCAAAGGAATCGCACTGAGTGAAATTAAGATATTTCTCTTTCCTTGCAGAAGTTGGCAGTTAGTCAGATACTTCCTGAGCAGCATTCATGGATGAGCAAAGTCAGAGAAACCACACTTTTTTTCCTGCTCTATCCTTTTTCCCATTTTCTGGTCATTTATTCCAAGACTAGAATAATCCAAAAAGTTCTCATCGGTGGACATATTTCTCAGCCTGTAAAATCTTGACATTTCAGTGTGTTACCATTTCTCATCGGAACAAAAAGAAATATACCTTTTTATCTTTTTGTCTCAACAAGGATGAAATGTACGTCCCCATACGAGCATAAGCAGACAAGACATTGACGTGAGATGCGTGGGAAAAAGACACACAGCCTTTGATATCACCAGCTGCTCTCCAGCATCCCATGAAGGTCTCCAGTAGTCTCTAGTAGGAAAAACTGTCTCAGTTTATTTGTATAGACCTGCATACACAAACATATGTGAACCTGAAACCGTATGTCCCTCACATTTTGTTCTTTTCTCCTCAGATGCAGCCTTCATCCAGGTAGCCAGATTGCAATGTGGGCTGGTTGTGTTGTTATTCAGAAGTGGCAAGGTGCTAGAAATCAGATGTTGGTAAACTTTGAAGTGCAACACAAGTTGTTTTCGGTACACTATGAAACCTTACCTAAAGTTTAACATGTAAATATTCCCCATCATCCACCTACAAGCTTCACAAGCCTTGCCTGAAAGACAAATTGAGGACTGACACCTGTCCTTTGGTGTAAGTTCCAAGTCTCAAGAGCTTTGCAGAGGTTCTTTTAATGTTTTTTGGTGTACTTCAATAGGATTTTGTACTTGCACTTGTGACACCACAGCTGAATTCAAATACACCAAAAGAACAGCAGCTAGGACAAGCAACTTCTTCTGATGCTCAGAAAGCAAAGGTATTTTACAATGTAAGAACCGATTCCCAATTTAATGACTTCTCAGTGTTCCTAAAAGAATTGCAATTTTGAGAATGTATGAAAGAAAATATGCCGGACATGCTAATTGCATCTTCTGTCCTCAAAGACCAAAAGGGAAACCAATTATCACATACACTCAACAGGCTGCAGCACCAAAATACCCACCAGCATAAGGCAGCAGTTTATGTCTGTTGTCTTTGTGCAATCAGCAGCTGAAAAAAGTTTCCTTGAAGAGATGGCACAGGAGGGAAAACACAAGTGAATACAGCTGGCATTTCAACCAGAGTTCATCATACACTGCAGCTGAGGACAGGAAATTTTTTGTTGTTGTTTTGTTATGTTTTTCTAAGAAATACACAAGAAGAAAAATAAAGTTGTCTCTTCCTGAGCTACTCCCCATCTCCGCAGACCACAAACCCATGTGACTCTGAGTCACAGCCTGAATGTGCACTTTCCCAGAGCAAAGGCACCCGGAGCAACCCCATTAAAGTGGAGCCAGAAGAGAGAAGGAGCTTTTTCAACATGCTCCAAAAGCTGACAGCATTTTGATTTCCATTTGAACACCTGATATTCAGCCCAATTCCTCTCCTGAAAATATCTAGAAAAGTTAAACTGGAGGAACAGCATACTTTTGCAAGAAAGTGAGGACAAGTGATTGCAGTCCTGCACACATTCTAGTGAAGTCCCTTTTGAATGTGGTTGTGCTTCTCAAGATACAGCAATTAAGCAGCACTTGTAGAGCACCTCCTTCTCCAGCTCATGCCAGCGCAGGGAGGGCAGCAGCTGCCACACCGGCCTTGCTTGAGGTCTCCAGTCGAGCAGGCAAAATTGAATTTCGCTACCCACGGATCAAGCCCGGGTTGTTCCAGCTGGTGGGAGACACATGAGAAGTCATACTTGCTGTTCCTGCTACCATGGATGGGATAGCAGAGAGAGAGAGTCAACAACAGCTGGTGCTGGGACTGAGCCATCTCCTCTACCACACGGTTGCCTTGTCCCATCCCACAGACTCCAGCCTGGCTCTCCAGGGCTCTGGCACTGACAAGGAGGCAGCAGAGCAGCAGCTGCTGGGGCTGCCCCTGCCTGAGCACCCTTCTGCCTTGCCTAACACTGCTCTTGTTTTCACACCTCAGTCCAGCAAACCTGCAAAAACCAGCAGAACTCAAGAGAGGCACAGGAAGTGCCTCTCCACAGTGGGAAGGAAAACAAGAGGATAGCTCTTATAAGGTTAAGAATATTCTCAAAGCAGTATTTTATAGACTTCCTAAAAAAATGATAAATAATTGCTCTGAATATAGTGTGAGCAAAGCAGGCAGAAGGTGGACCTATTACAAGTAGGAGCTTAAAACATTACAGCCTCTTTAGGTCCAGAAATATGGTTAATTTTAATGATGAAAATGAAGTGTTCAGCTGGTTTTTGGTCAAATCATATGTTTCATGAGAAGCATGGCAGTCCATTTGCTTTACTTTATTCCAAAGAGTTGAAATCCCATATGCATTTTTTAATACTAAAGGAACAGAAGATCTTGCCAGTGATGAACAAACACAAAAGAAAATCTATGAGAAGTAGCAAGGGAGGAAGATCTAGAAATACTCATAGAAGAACCAAGCACAACAGAAGTTAAGTCTCCATCCAAATCAGCAACCACAGTTTCAGAAAACATACCCAAAGGAGGAAGGAAAGGGGTGCAAAGTTGCCCTGGCCTGACAGTTCTTGCACCCCTCGGGCACACATCACAAGCGCTGCTGGAAGGAAGGCTGTGAAGAGCCAAGCCAGGGACATTCTGCTCTGGCAAACAACATGCACATGGGCTTGGAGCTAAATTCAGCTGCAGCACAAGCATATCTGAGTTCAGGCAAGTTAATAGGTGGGCACATTTGGTCCTGCTGACATTAATGTTAATGTTTTTCTCAAGCTAAACTTTCCAGAGACTCCCGTACTGCTTTGCTTACACGCCGCCTAATGGATGTGACAGCCCAGTCAAGGTGCCAGCACCACTACGCTTTGTTCACAGGGGGGCAGATCTCAACATATTCCACCCGCTTACAAAATTCTCCAGAGGCAAAGCATTTTTTTTTCAAATCTGTCATCACAGAGGGACACTTGCAGAGCAGATGTGCTTAGAAAGCATCAGCACGCAAAGCAATTTTTCACTACTACTGTGCCACTTTTGGACAGTGCAACGAATTCTGTAACTTCCATGTCAAGTTGGGTTTGGTTCTTTCAGAGATTTAAACTACCTGCTCTTTCCAACCATGTGAAGACTTAGCAGTCTCAAACAACTTAGATTAGCTGACTGATTGAAGCAAAATTGCATTTTATAGAAACCAAGAGACCAAATCATTCCTTATCCTTACCCTTAAATTTGATGCAGAACCTAAAAGATTAAACCATCTCCAGAACATATGAAAACATGAGAGGCAGCCCACTGCCTGTAGTGAAAAGGCTCATTTCAATGGGTTATACATCAGATGGCCACTGATGTCCTGAGCCTGGCTGGAAGTGACTGACCCTACCACATAAGGAGGTTCCCTAACAGAGCAGGTGCAGAGCTCATCTAGGCAGGACATACTGGCTCATCTTCAGCACAGTTCCTTGCACCCTTGCCAGGAGTGATATCTGGTTGTGACATTTTGCCCCCAAGTCACCAACCTCTTCTAGACTCCAGACCTTTCTTTCTCACTTTCCTGGAGGTAAGCAAGTCAGTATCTGGCTGGAGACTGTTCTAAAACCTGCAGTACCTAAAGCTCTGTTACATAAAACAGAACATTTACTATAAAATTAGCGTGACAAGCACAAGCATAAGCTAGATTTTTTTTTTCTGCCAGAATGGAATCCATCACCTGTTTTATGATCAGAAATAACACAGCAATAGCTTTCTCTCTAATGAGCACCTTCTGGATTCCTAGCAGTGCTACAACTACCTGGAACAAGAGTCACCCCAAGCATGCACCTGCTGCCCTCCATTAACTCAGACACATCATTATTGTGAATACTTACTCTAAACAAAATAAAAACACCAGAGAGGCTTCTCCATTGAGTCTGGCAGGCTCTGACAAAGACCACATTTGTAACCAGGTAGCACTTCTCAGCACAAGCATTTTTATTTGCATCCTAAAACAAGAAGTTCATCAAAATCAATAGGTTTCTCTTAAGATCAGTAAAAGCAGCTCTACATTAGAGGAAGAGCCCTGGGTAGGACACAAGTGTGAAGGTTTACACTGTCCTATCTGGCAGCCAGATTTGGAGGATTACCTTTTACCTTCAGGATAATTTTTCAAGATAAAGCTGCCTCTTTCAGGTTTTTTTAATCACAGTAGAGATGCTAAATTGCCACAGATGGTCATTTGTTTTCATTTTGTGTGTTCTACAAAGCACATTTTATAGATTATAATAGTTAATTAAATGTAACAAATACAATTAATTTCAAATTTAAATGTTGAGCCTGCCTAATCTTCATTTCACAACCATTACTGTCAGGGTAGCAGAGTTGGAATATAATAGGGGGAACAAGGTCCTTTGGCAGTCCCATCACAGCCCAGCTGCTCCCTGACAAGTCACTTTATGACTTAAAATTCAGAGGAGCTGACTGCCACAAATGTACAGGGTGCTCAACATCACGTACTATCAGACTCCTGGTTTCTTTACAGTAAGACCAATAGTGCCTACTTCTTTTACAAGGGCTTTTTCAGAACTGTTCATATTCATATTTTGCTCCCTTCTTCCTAAACTCTATTTGCAGATTCTGTTATTCAAACGCACTTTCATGGCAGTGAAAGATAACAAATAGAGTCAGGCACGTGGTACTTCACAGGACAGAAATACAATTCCCCTCACTATAAGAGGACTGCAATAGCATTTAGAAATGCCTGTTTTGCAGAGTCATCAAAACCGTAGTTCAAAAGACAACTTTAAAAACAAGCATTTAACCCACTCACCTCACAAGAGTGTTACTTGACAGAAATAATGGAAATAAATGGAAAATAACGCTGCCTATAAGGTATTTCACTACGTATTTCAGCTAGTGCTCTCCATAAGAACATCTCTGATCTTCACTGAGCTCAGAACTCAGTAATATACCCAAGTACTATTCCAACAACCAAATTGGGTTTTAGAGCTGCCACAATGCTTTTTGCAGAGGTTGTGGCAGGAACGGAATATAGGATATTATGAGTAAAGAAGAGAGTAAGGGGAAAAGCAACTGTGGTGTCTTTTGTTCCTGGCCCAGGCTGCTCTAGGCAATCCTGAAGTACTACCTAAAATCCAGGACTGCAACAGCTCAGAAACCCTCTTTTTTAATTTCCCTGGGTGGAAAAAGATAAATAAATGTACAGGGACTTAAGGAAAAAAAAAAATCACAGGTAACATGCTAACATACTTGTCTGTCTCCCTCTGTGAATGAAAAAATTTCAAGATGAACATGCAATAAGTAGGAAAGAAATGCTGAAGGTTCCACCCCTCAGTCAACTGAAACTAACCTTGACTTTTTCATTTCTGTAGAAGTGAATGAGGACTGATGGAAGGTGATAAGGAACACTGTATTTTCAGTAACGCAAAGAGATTTCTCTACCAGGTTAGGAAGAATAATTTACCATCTGAGATTTAACAACCATACTTCCCTATTCCCCATTAACATGCCCTTTTTTTCCTTAATACAGTCATTACCAGTGTGACCTTTCAAGATCCCCATACAATCTGTTGTTAATTCTTCCAAGCACTTCACCTCTTAAAGTATCTGTTTTCACATGTCACATTTGCTATAGAGCTGCTTTGTTTATACATTAAAATAAATCTCTAAACCTTTTATTAGTGTTATTACTATACACATGAACTGTTAGGAAGGTTTATAAAACACAGTGGTTCCTTTTGGAGAAGGCCAGGAGAGGGTTTGGAAATTGATGGATTGCTGGCATTTGAAAACAAAGTAGCTTGGGTTGATTGGGGAGGGGCAGTCTGTGCTTGTTTGGTTTTGTTTGTTGTATAATTTGTTCATCAGACTAAAAGCTCAACAGCCTACAAGTTTTAGGGTACTATTTTGTTTTCAGAAGAAGTAGTGCAAACAATGAGGGAAAAACTTCATGAAGCCAAACCTACCCATTTGCCCAGGCATTCCAATACTTCACTTTGACTGCAGCGACTGGACTTGAAATATCTCAATAGAGACTGACTTCCAGAAAAAAAGTGAGACTAAGCCCCTTAGCTACCAAGTTCTTTTAAAAAACCAACCCAGAAGTTTCCCCCTCTCAGAAGGCCCATATTGCCACTGGTGAGCAAAGCAGTACCAGACACCCCAGCACCTGGACAAATAAACACAGGAAGAATGTAATCATGTTTGTAGAGAAGAGGGGAGCACCATCAAGACAAGATTCAGTCTGGATTGTGTTTTAATTCTGGAGCCAAAAAGGAGGGAGGACTTTAACCACACACCATTACGACCTCCCGTGGTTGTAGCAGCACCATGGTCTTACATTTCTCTGTTCACAGGAAGAAGATGCACAATTGCAGAAAGCCAACCTTCTTAAAACAGTGTTATATGCAACACCGCTAGTGGACTGTTACAAAAGTGATCATGAGTTCCTCATATGTGCCTTGCTCAAGAGTATCCAACAGCCATTAAGGTATGTTGGACAATGCCCCTGCCTCTGAGACTGCCCCTTACCAGTTTCATCACACCTTACCCATTTCAGCATCTTTTACATTGAGACTGACTTTCCAAATAACCTGTTGTGAATTTGATTTTCCACTGAACAAATAGTTACATAATATCTGATGAGTAATTGTCTTCTTTATTCATTAATTGTGATGAACTCATGAAATTCTCTAATGTATTTGTTACTCAATATTATTCAAACATTTTGTTGGTAAATAATTCTTGGTTTATAGGTCATTCGAATTGCAAATTGTAACTATTAGAGTAATTTTTTACATATGTAATTTATTTAACTTAAGCAATGCATACAGCCAATTTAATCTATGTGCGGTGAATTTCAATTTGTGCATTTGGCATTAATATTCTTAGATACATAAATCATGCACTCAGGAAACTGAAAATAATAGTATGGGACTTAAATGAATAATTGAAACCACGTGAACTAGTTCCATGGAAAACATGAAAATAGTCACATATACAAACAAATCTAAATTCACTTTTCAAATTCTATGACCATTTTCAACCCTTTTTTCTCTTTCTAATTCACTGTGATACAGTTAATTTGTAACAAAACCAGGCCAGCAGCTACAGCAGACATTGCCAGATTGCTTTCCACTTCCTCCTCTGTATCCTTATTTAGGATATTAAATAACTCTGGTTGCTATTAACTTTGCTTCAGAAGATATTTGACCACCACACACAGCTAAAGACCTTCAACTTCCACAGCATCTGCAATTAGTGGTTATCTCAATCGATCCTAAATAGCCTAGGACAGCCTCAGTTGCTTAATGCTTTTGATTTTATTATAAAACCAGGGATAAAACTATAATGAGGTTCAGTGATAATAGGAAGTTGGTCCTCTGGGACTTAAAATTGAAGTAGGCAGGCAAAAATTAAATGTTTATCTAGCAGATTCCTGTTTTTTCATGCTTTAATGTATATCCCCATCCAGGCTTCTACTGCAATTAGGGAACAGCCTGTCCTAGTGTCATCATAGTCCTTCAAGAAGGAGAGAATAAAAAATGAGAGAACTAAAAAAAAGTGAAGCTGACAGCTGATATCTCTTTACCAGCATGACTTTTTCTTGTGGAAAGACCTTACTTGGAATGGGAAATGGACCAAAAGCTGCACAACCTCCACAGTTCTGAGACTTCATCCTTTAACTGGATCCAAAGCAGAAAAACTGCACAACAATGCATGAGCAACCTGGAGTAAGCTTGTATATGTGCTCACCTCTACCAACACACTGTACAGTTCAGAAATGAGTAGATGATCTGGAAGCAAGAGCAAACATATTCTGTTTTACATCACTGAAGTCAGGTTCTAACAAAAAACACAGCCCTTGCCTTCTGTAGACAAGTCTAGAAAAGGGTTTCAGACATAGAAAATTGGAGTTGAGACTCAAAGAGATGGGTTAATCAGGAGAAAAGAATCAGTCACAGAAAGTCTAGACCAGAAAACTTGCACTCTCTCCTCCCTCTTCTCCAGCTGTGGAGCTGCTCAGACATGCCAGGTTTTGTTTCGGGCTGCTCTCCAGTCAGTAGAGGACACATGTTTCACATATGTCACATCCTGGCCCAGACAGACTGACGAGTAAAAAAACTGTAACCACCACTGAAGTGTTGAACCAGCATTTCAATATACAGAATTGTGGTTCTACACATGAATCAAGACTGGAGTGAAGAGGCAAAATAAAAGCAACTTACGCAGACAGGTTTTGTGCAGATTCATACAGATGACAATGCTAAGCAGTAAAAATATAAGACTTGCACACTAGTATAAGGATATACAAGCAGCCAGTTCCAGAAGCAACATCTATTTTAGCAAGATCGATCCTCACGGACAAGTTCTTCTGATGGCAAAAGGAGAAAACAGACTTTGGGAACCGCCCTGACATTGGAAATTTTGGTCTGACGAGAAAGGCAGAGCTGAATGGCCCTTTCAAGGAGTTACAGTGGTAGTCAAGATACAGAGGATTAGATGGAAAACTGCATGTTGTAAGCACTCTGCTCATCTGGGTGATGAACAAGAGTTCTTCAAAGCTCATATAGCCACTACACCAGAGCAGATTCACCCAAACAGTAACTCACCCAGGCATTTCTGCTGCATGAGTGAGCATGAATTCCACTGCAAGGAGATAAAGAATTCCCTAAACTCATTCCTAGATTTCAACACCCTAACTTTCTGCCCCTTTCCCAGGTGGTAGCATCAGTCTGCTTAGTTCATGCAGGTGGGTAAATGCTGAGGTGAGAAACACAGCCTGCACCTATCAATTCCCACCCACAGCACCCTGTTTACAAAATGGGGAAGGAAGCACACAAGTTTTTATGAATTGTTTGCACAAGGGATTTCACAGGAGAGGTCAGAAAGTCTTCAGCACATGCCATTTCATGCATCAATGGCCTTTCACAATGACAGAAGGAAACTGGCCCTGCCTAATTTCCAGCATCAAATGGCCTAACATACATACATTTTAAAGGCAGACAGGCATTTAGCACAGAGACCACACAAATAGAGCCACCCTGTCTTCACACTGTGCAACTGGACTTTAAATTGCAGTCCATGAAAGTCTCTTAAAGGGTGCTGCTAGCACACACTGCTGTACAAAAAATGTTCACTGCAAAGTCTTCCTTTCTTTTCCACTTCAATCTTTTTCTTCATTCTACATTACAAAATCTGAAATCCTTACTAAATGCCATGACACACTGAATTGTTATTAACAAGCTTATTAGAGCTGTGAAACAAGATTTCCATTACATAAGTCTCTTACTTTCCCCATAGTACAACAGGATACCATCCTAAGTATCTTATAATGCCCAGTGACCTACCTATTGCCTCGTAACAGAAGCAATCGTCTCTGATTTGCCCTTTATGAATTCTCCAGCTGTCTTGATTCATTAACATACTGTAAAGTGTTCCTTGTCTAGCAGTGAAAATGTCCTGCTCTTCCATCTCATAAGTAGCCTCTCTCCATTCAGCTCCTTGTTTAATCAATGCTAATTACATAGCCCTGTGATCATCTCCTGAAATTAGCACAAATGGTAACATGTCCTTTGATTGCCAATGTTTTTGTAAATGTTATATTAAAAAACAGCACTAAAATAACAGCATAGACAAAATTTGTATTAGAACCATGCATGCCATTTCAAAACTCACAGAAAGGATGGCTGCAGAGTGGGAGCCCACTGCCATTCATTTGAACTGAGTCAATTTAGGAGTGCACAAAGAAACCCACCTATTTCCAGTTTGGAAAAGTGCTGGTGAGGAAAAATACAATCTTACAGCAAGTAACAGCAAAAAGAGAACATGACATTACAGCTGCAAATTCTCAGTGAGTCAATTTTTAAGACAAAGAAAAAAGATTTGGTTATAACCCAGTTAATTTAGCAATATTTGGGGAAGGGAAAAAAAAACCCAAAAACAGAACAGTGTAAGCAAATTTCAGAATGTTGTTCAGAGATTGCTTAAACCCAAGGCATGTGATGAAGATTTCTAACTGCACAGCAGCACGTAGTGCCAGTCCCAGCACAATACAAACGCTATTACCAAATGGCTCCTGTGAGAACTTACAAAATACACTAGAACATGGCTGTTTGGTTCTGAAAGCCAAACCTCTACAAACTACCATTACCCAACAGGAGCTAAATAACTAGAAAAACATAGGACAGGTCATTTTGATATACAATGAGATGGGAAATAAATGACTATCCAAGAAACTCAGAAAAAATGAATGAGAAATGGATTGTGTAACTGAGTTAAGCCATTAATTCTGAAAAGAACTGGGAGCCTGGTGGATGATTTAGAGTGACTGTCCAAGGTTAGAAGCAGCTTATTGGAGAAAAGAAATTTTTACAAAATTGGAATCTTAAATAGTTCATTGTAAAGAAATAACAAATTCCTGGAAGATGACTGGTTCCATCAAAGATAGGGCCACTGATATGAGCAATTAGCACACCTCAAAGAAAGGCCCTACAGGACCCTACTGTGACCAGGTTAAGAAAACCAAACCAGTACAAAACAAAAGCAACACAGGATGAAATTCCAACGTCTCTGAAGTCAGAGGCAAAGTTTCAATGTTCTCACCAACTGTTCTGTGTATGTTTCCAGTTGCCTCAGCCAAGGACTAGTTCTGAGTCATAGCACCATTAAGATCATTCTCTATGAGATATGGATGGAAATTCATGACAAATTGATATAGTTTCCTCTTGGGCTCAGTGTCGACATGCCTCGGCCCAAGGCTGACCCCGCCCCCTGAAAACTCAGCTTCTTTACTCCCCCCCACTTCTGAGAAAGAGACAGAAGTAGGAGGGGCTGAAAACAGAATAGACAAGGACACCATTTTGACCTGGGAGAGAGGGAGGGCAAGGACACGAGGTCCAGGCGCCATCTTTGGTCTCTTGGGGTGACACAGCAAAGGCACTATCTTGTCCCAGCGCCAGACCCGTGTGTCGACCGGCACTGTCCGACTTCTCTGGTGATGAACTTTCTCGGGATCGCTTTAAGAGGTTGTAGATAACTATCCAAGCCATAAGGGCTTTAGCAGCTTCTATGTTCACCTTATTTTCAGCAGTATCCCAAATTAAAAACCCTAGATTGTTCCAATCTTCAAGATTTAATGGAGTGCAAAGGGGGTATCTACACTTTGTAATCCATTTTGATAAAACCTTTATCAATTTCTTTTCCAAGGGATGCCCATTTATATGGATAAAGCATTTTAAGTGCTTGTGTTTTCATCAGATTTAAAGCAAAGGTTCCCCATCATTAAACTTTAAAGAATAAATCAGGCTTATGGGGATGGGCTTGGGGAGGTATAGGAGAGAAAGTCTCTTCCCAGCAGCTCACCTTCATTCCAGACGGAGGCGATTGAATTCTCACTCCCAGTTTCTGCTGGGGGGTCTCCAGAGCCGGGGACACTCAACCCGAGGCTCTCTGCCGAGGCTCTGCCCTCGGTGGAGTCTCCCAGCTTTTCCCCAGGGACAGGCTGGTCCTCTGGATACCCGGGGTTCTCAGTCGGGTCCCTGTTCAGGCGCCATTTGAGGAAAACCTTCGAGGGTAAGAAGGAGAGGCACTGGCCAGGTGGGGGTACAATGGAATGGCACATTTATTAAAGTGGTGCCAGCTGATATGAGGGCAGCCTGGAACTTTCCAGAAAGGGGTGGAACTTGGGCGGAGCCTCCAAATCCTCCTCCATAAAAGGGAAGATCGGGGAGGATCATGACCATAAAAGGTAAACAAGGGCAGAGATAACCATATAAGGAAAGGCTCCACTGTGGCAAATCTGACCAATCAGGGAGCGGGGGCAGCATGAGGGAGAAAACCAGGCGCCATTTTGTGTAGCATGCAATAATGGTATTTAACTTCATATTAGTTTGATATTTAACCCATAACAACCTGATGAATGTCAATAAACTTTCTCTTATATGAAACAGCTCTTGCTTGTAGCTCTCCTTCTTGACACTCGATCTCGTCAAGCAGTTTCGTGGTCTTTCTTCCACTGGGTATAATTTCATACTCCTACAGTTTCCTAATTCGACCCTGGCTATTTGAGCTTTCTGTATGGCCACTCTTCTAATCACTGCAGGAGTTATGAAAACAATATGCCCTTTATCCCATCAGCTCTCATTCTTAATTTCTGAGTAAAGCTCTGTGAGGTGGGAAACATCTTACCAGACATACCAAAAGCCAAACATAATGCAGTCTAGTTTGGGCCCTCCTTTTGTTATAATAGCACACTTTCACATTTCTTATACACGTGGCCTTACATTTATTCCATTTTCAAAAGGAATACAGAACACTCTTAGAAGACAAAACACTGCAGTGCCAGAAAGCAGACCTAAAACCAGCAATCATCCTCATCTTGACAACATTATTTTGCAGCACACGTAACTGACATTCAGAAATAGAAATCCCTGTGCAAGAACACAAACATCAGACCAGTACAGGTTACCTAAAACTAAAGAATTTGCTCTTCATGTTTTTTAAGACCAAATTGGATTACCTTCCTTTAGGTCTGGTCCAAGTAATACTTGTTCACCAGCTCACTTGAGGAGCATTTCTTTCTATAAAGGTTTTTCTGAGTGCGTAAGAATTCTGGACAAAAAGCAGGAACCTGAAGAATTTCAGAAGTGTGTTCAAAGATGTATCATCAGAGATTAAACAAAGAAACCACCAACCACATGAAGCTTCTGAATCAAGTATAAAGCTCCTTCGTCTTCACAGATTACCTAACAGAATGCCACTCAGTGGTTCCTGCCCGTTTTATTTCTACCTGCAGCATTGTAATAGGCAAGAGCAGAAGCCTCAGGAAGGTCTGTCACTCTGTCAGACTGCAAAGCACAGCAAAGAACTTCTGGAAGCTTTGAGCTCCTCATCTGCACTCCAAGAACCTCCCAGAGCTTCCAGATGTCCTGGTGAGCCAACCATATACAGCAGTGCCAACAGCACTCACAAAGCAGTTGTCATGCAAAAATGACATCTGAGAGTCTGTACTCTTCTGAATCAAGATGAAGACAGAGAGAGGCAAAGTATCATTTAACTAGAAAAACTGCCAGTGCGAAGGAGATTACTTGTTGTGCAAGCAAGAACTGGCCTGTGAATTTTAAACAGATGTAATGGTTAATTACTGCTTGATATTCTGACACAGCACTGGAGATGTGAACTAGCAACAATTCTGACTTCTTGTAGAGGACAATTCAGTGTCCAACAACATGATCATTTTACAAGAAGCTCAAATACAAAGCACTTTGAAGCTTTTGCCAAAAGGAAACATAACCATGACCCCTCCACATGTCCACTGACAGATTTCATGCATCTCTGGGATGTGACAAGTTGATGGGGGAACTGCACAGTGCCAATCACCCATGACTGAGAAATTCACACTCAGTGGAGTGCTGAGAAGGACAGTCTAGGAGACCAGGCAAAATGAGACTCAATTTTACAAGATGAAGGTAGCAAAAAAATGGATTCCTAAAGCACAACAAGGGGAAGCATCAGGGAGGCAAAAAAGCTATTTGCACAGCTCCAAGTAACCATGGATACCTTTGGGGTATGAGAAGAAGGTCTCCAGTCAGCAGAGCCCAGCAGTTCTGAGGGAGCAGCAGTACGGGGAGCCTGGATCCAGCTGCTGTCATATCTTGATAAAATTGAAGCAAGTATGTGACATATTGAAGCATATATGTGACATATAAAAGCACCTCCATCCCTCCATACACCTATGCACATCTAATACTCTGGAACTTCCCATTTCAGTTACTTGGTTGCACTCCACTATTTCTGAAAAGCATCATCCTTTAAAGCCTTCAGGAAGTATCTACAGAAACAATTCTGTCATACTTTCCACACATTAATGTTTCTATGGTGACTTTCTAGCACTTCATTGGATTCCCTTTTGTAAATGCTCAGGGTACTCCCACACCCCTCTGCAATCCCAAACCCAAGGTAAACCAAAATGGAAAACTCAGTTTTTCCATACCCAAATGTAAAGTCAAGCTCTAAATACGCACTTACTGTATGCCCACGCATCACACCTCCATGGCCTGAACATGTTCTAGGGCAATGCCGGATGATGCCACGTCACCCCACCAGTGGCAGTGACACAGTCAAAGCTATCTCCTGCTATATATACAACATGAGCTCACTTGAGCCTGGAATATCAGACTATTTTGTCTTGAAATACCACCTTCTCCTGAAGCATTTATGCTCACAGACTGTTGGCAGATACTAGAGCAGAGTTCACCTAAATACGAAACTACAAAAAAGACAAGTCTTCCTCACTGCCTTCTTCCTCCTTTTTTTTCTTTTTTCGGTATACTTTCCCCCCCTTTTCTATTAAGAAACTCCTCCATCCTCCTCAAGGGCTCATTAACCTCTTTAAAATACCATTCTGACACTAGCAAATGCCTTGTGAAAGCACCAGTGCTGTCAGAGGAACCTGAGACACCATGAAAACTCCCTGAACATTGACCTCTCAGACCCTGTTCACCTACAACACTTGCAAATTCTCATTTGTCTGCTCTCAAGTCATTCAACCATTTGCTGATCAGCAATTATAAGATATCCCGTGGCCTGTGGAACGTTTTTTTCTTGTCTTCAGCTCACTATTAGCTCTGAGACCTCGTGGATGGTAGTGTAGGATAAAACCCTTTCCCATCTGCCTGATCAAGCAGTTGATACCCAAGATTTACCATGGCATCAGCAAAGCCAGCACTGCTTTCTAGTAGATAAATGTGTTAGGTGGCTCCCTCATTGCCTATTATTTTCTTAAGGGCCTGGAACATAAAGATATTTCTTGGAAACTCAGTACAGCCCCAAGACCCACAGGTGCTTGTAAGCATTGCCAGATCAGGCCATTCTTTCTTCCTATGGCTCCTCTTTTTGCATGTTAAAGACTAATACTTTATTTGTTACAGAACTGTGCTACTCTGTCTCCTTCCACTCTGGCACCAATGTAGCTTCCTGCTGAGTTGAACACACCACTACAGATACTTCATTTTCAGTTTTGAATATTTTCTGGCAAAGGTAACATTAACAAAATGAAGGCTCTTGCAAGCAGCAGCTGTTGTGGGTAGCATATATCCTGGGTAACTGCTTAAAGGAAATAATAGAGACTGTTTCCTCTGGGAAATATGCGTAAATGGAGAAGTCTTGGATGCATAACTTCAAGAGGGATCTGAACCTAAGGCTCCCCATACAGTCATTTGGGGATATTCTTATTAAACAAGGGTAGATTTGCCTAGTCACAAATCTTTCTCATCACATACAGCTTTCAAAAAGCACAGCAGTCATTCTAGCAAATAACCCGAGCTGCTCTTCCACACAACACTCCACGTGGAGCCTTCTGTTCAAGACACCTTTAAAGCAGTTTACCTTTCCAAGGCCTTGTTCATTTGTACACAAAACCACTCCTCTGTATAAAACAACAGCAGGGTTATGGGCCAGCCTCACAGTGTTGCAGCCACTCAGAGGAAATCCTGATTAACCCACACCATGGTGCTGATTGTTCTTGTATCCACTAATGCACAGGACAGAGTGTCAACTTAAATTCTGAAATTCTGTGATGTTGTCACCTTGTGTCACAGTGTTAAGTGATTTTGATTATTTGATGTCAGCTCCGTTTACGCAAAGCATTCCCACTACTTGCATTTGCTTTCCATCAAAATGTGTCAGAAATCTCTTAGCAAGAACCATTTTTAACCCAAAGGTTAAGGGCAGGGCTCAGCTGCAACTGCTGGTGGTCACAACACCCCGTGTTTACTTGGTAGGTTCTCTGAGAACAGCTGTCCTCATCACAGCATCGTTCTCACTGAAAGGAGCCTGGTCCTCCAGAAAACCACTTGGGAAAACTTTAACATGGAAGTGTTTCTAATGACCAGGGGTTCCCACACTGTGCACAAAGCCATGCTGCTGTGTGCCCACACCTCCTCAGCCAGGCAGGAGGGTTGCTTTTCCAGCACTGTCCTCTTTACGCACTCTAGTGTGTGACAAAGCCTTGCCCAAGCATTGGGCATTTTCAGTGCAGCAAAGGTACCAGGACCAATCCTTTCCATTCACTTGCTTCATTACAGAAGCAGGTTCATACAGACATGAGTTCTTTTTTGAAGATGGGTACTGCAAGGGCTGGAGTCTCCCCTCAGACAGGTACCTTAAGAATGAGAAACAAGGGATGGTAATTGACTTCAGCTTTTCTACTCATAACTCATACACTTCTATAATGTGAATTCCCTCTCCTCTACTTATCCAGGGAACATTAACAGTCTTCTCAGAGCACGCTAAATGCACTTCCGCTGACATCCAACTTTCCTGGACTATGAAAACCTTCACAGCCAAGTGAAGTACTGAAGTTGAACACAAGATGCAGGGTTAGATGAACGAATCACTGAACACCACCAAAATTATTATGAAAATGAGTAATAACATTCTCTTTAAAGCTCTTCTGACTTTAAGTCCTGACCTCTCAGTGCACTGTTAGTACTGATGTTTCCTTTATGTCAAAGAAACTACATTCATTGTCAACTGATTCCCATATCATCAGAATCAATCATCTGTGTTTTCAGGGTGATCCTGGACACAAACTGAATGCCATTGGAACATGATAGCTAACGGAAGAAAATGGTGAAAACTTTGCAGAAAGTAGTATTATTTTTTTTATATTGTTAAAGTTAATTAAAGAATAAGTGTTCTTAAATTACTGAAAGATTTAATTTACTCCGGAAACACCTGAATCATCATTAACACTATAAGGATCTCTTTGCATTAATTCATACCCAAATTCAAGGCTGTACATTTTGTTCGGTTTCTCTCTTCCTGTTGGTATTTGTACCCGATTAAACTTCAGTACAGGTGCATATGGGCTAGTAATCACATTTTATATTTTGCATGCAGATTACTCCTATTCGAATCTGCATAAATTTGTTATGCATCACTGCAGAAGTGAATGCTCAAGCAACTTTTATTTTTATCTAATCAAATCATTGCCTAATGAAAAACGAGCACAAAGGTGCACTCAGGCAGACTCCACAGATCCCTGGGAACAGGAACATTTACCACTCAGGAGGGCTACCAGGTGCGAGTCTCTCCAGCCTCATGGTCAAAACCTGACCAGGATCAGCCACACCCAAAATGCCACTGTTACTTTCTGCACTAAGATAAATCAAGGTTCCTATCACAGAACGGACCCAAAAGGGGCATCCACAGAACTCCTTACCTAAACTTAAGCATAGTCAATTGTGACTTGGTACACTGTGAACTAAATCCCTCCTCAATGTGGCAATGAACAAGTCTCTTTGCTTCCCTATAACTGAATTTTCTGTCTGTGCAACAAGCACCACATAGAATCACTGAAGCACAGAACAATTTGGGTTGAAAGGGACTTTAAAGACCATTGAATCCTAAACCCCCTGCCATGGGCAGGGACACCTTCCACTAGATCAGGTTACTCAAAGCCCTGTCCAAACTGGCCTTGAACACTTCCAAGGATGGAGTATCCACAGCTTCTCTGGGCAACCTATTCCAGTGCCTCACAACCCTCGGCAAAGAACTTCTTCCTAATATCTAACCTAAACCTACTCAGTTGAAGCCATTCCCCCCTTGTCCTGTCACTACACGCCTTTATAAAAGTCTCTCTCCAGCTCTCTTGTAGGTTTTTGTTCTAAGGTGAGTAGCTGCAACAAGAAGAGCTGAACCTCAGGCAGAAAAACAGATCATTTAACTAAATTGTCACCAGTCACATCACAAAGTGGTAGGTAATATTAAGCAATTTACTCTGGAAGTAACAAGACAAAGCACACATCTTCCACTCCCGAAATTGTATTAAACCATTTTAAAAGGGACTCTGCAATGAAATAAGTATGCACAAACTGGCAGGACTCCTTAGTACAAATGGCAGGGTACAGAAACAAGTGTGCGAGGGGAGACAAAGATGGGGTTTTTTTAAGCAAAATGTAAAGACACGACCACTTGAAAATGTCATCCTGAAACAGGCAACAGTGTTGCACCATGGACAATAGCAAGAACGTTAATAATGAAGACAAGCAGTTAAAAGTTTGGGCAAAGTAATTTCAGACAAACTTGAACAGAGAGTTTGATGAACTCAGGGACTCACCCCTCCACACAAGGGCCAGCGGCTAAGGAAGAAGAGAGAGACAGAGCACCAGAGGAGTTCTGGAGAGAACATGGAACTCCACTCACCCATCCCACCCATCAGTACCATGCTGCACACAGCCACCTCACAGCTTTAGGCAGATCCATCTTTCCTCATCCCACAGGTATTGGGATCTGCAAAATCTGTGTAATTCACTGTGGGGCTGGAATAAAGGAATTGTAGTGCATTCACCCGAAAGCCCTGTGTACCTGTAGTGCATTCATCTGAAGTGCAGCAGGAGCAACAAAGGCTTCAATGGACATGGCTACTGTATCACATGCAGATCATTTTAACATCTGTCTCACCATGTGAAAGAACATTGTGCACTGATCTCATCTTCAAACGCAAAAAAATTTTAGGAGCATGCTGCCATCTCAGAAGCATGCTCTGCTCAGTTCCTATTGCAAACGGTGAGACACAGCGGCTGCACCTATTTCAAGTTCAAATCAACAAGAGAGATGCTTAAGTAAAATAACTGCAGCAAAATTAACACGCAGCTCCACTTTTCATTCAGCTGCACTACCAGTCTCTCTTTGATATGAAAGGAAAGGAGGTCCATGAAGATCCAGTGTCCCATAAAAGCAGCAGAACTGGGTCCATAGGGCATCCTACAAGGTCAACACCCCATGGACATCCTTGGTCACAGAGCTCCCTTCTCTATACCCCTTCCCACAGGCAAACACCCACCTCTGTATCTCCTTAATTGCCATTTCTCCTTGATGCACATGAGTTTAAGGGATTTTTTTTTAAAGAGGTATTTGAAAGGAATTAAATTAAGGCTTAGGGACAAGTAGCAACTGGCAATAACCAAGTTCCCCAAAGTGTGAGACTGTGTCCTCCGCACTCACAGCGCATTTCAAGGTCAATTACACTCCCTAACAAACCGCTTTAGCCACAGCCAGGCTGTAGGAGCTCCACGGGGCTGCAGAACAGCACAAATAGCTCACATCCATGCTTCTGCCAGCCAGAATTCCAAACTGCTTCCTCTCCAGCAAAGAAGGCTCTAGACCCACGACACAAGCTAAAATGCTGCATCCAACCCCTTGTCTTGAGAGCACAGCCATCTCACTTCACCCAACAGATACTTCAGAAACCCATTTGTCCTTTCATTTTCATTTTAAAATTACATTTCTATTTGCATTTCCTTTTAAAAGCATATCCTAACCTTGTCCTGACTTTCCCATCTGCCACTCCCCTCCTACCCACATCCTCTCAAGAAGCACAAACACCGCCACCAACTTTCCTAAAAAATCCATATGTTGAGGTAGCTGAAAACCAAATACTTCATAATAAAGTATTTATGAAATTTGGTCAAGAATGAAAAATGAAAAAGCATTTTTGATGATTTTCTTCACTGATCTCTCTTCAGAGACTGCATAAACATTTTCAAACCCAATTTTTACTCTCTGTAAACTTGAACAGACACATTCATTGTCTACCTGAATTGGTCATTTGTCCAACTGGCTACACTGGCTTTCTTACCTACCTGCCACAAAAAGGACAACTTTTTTTCACTTTCATTAAAGAAAAGAATCTATTACAGAAATCAAATCCATGTGACTGATTAGCTAACAAAAATAAACTAAGAAAAAACAAAAGGCTCTACATTACCACCACCAAATTATACAAACTTATTTTTCTGTGGATCAGATGCTACATCCTGTCCATGGGCTGTTCACAGACTGGGGATACACAACCCTTAAGCAGCTGTCCCTGCCACCACAGGGTTTCTTCCCCCAAACTTTTACCACCTCATCAAGATTTATTACATGCTGCTGGGCCATTAAAAACAGAGAGCTTTTATCAGAAATCCCAGCATTTCACTGCTGTATTTAATCCATTAAACTAATGCATTTTAGAACTGTTTTCTTGCTCTGTTATTTAAAAGGACTAATGTGTATAAGAATCAGTTTTAGACCAACATATTACCTGAGTCACTTACCAAGATTTTTAGTATTCAGTAGCAAAACTATTGCATGTGTTTAAAAGCATTCTGCTTTAGGGAAAACAGACCAGCATTAACACTAATGCATTAAGCCTAATTGTCATTATTTGGGTTGAACACAATTACAAAAACATATATAAAGAAATTTAACAGCTCTAATAAGCAATATTTGCTTTTTAAAATAATCATCATTAAAAGCACATTAACCACACAATGAAATTAGCTTTTCCTTTGCTTTTTTCTTAATTTTTAATAATGGTATAGCATTCTTCAAATTTTCAGTCTGTCTTCATCTGCAATTTACACAGTACCAAGATGAAGAGTCAACTCTCAGAACATCGGAAACATTAGCCATTCAAAGTTTGTGATTAGCTCCATTGTTTTCAGCTCCTGCAAGATCAGAGATTACTAGGAGCCAACTCTTCCTCCTCGGTGAACAAAAATTTGCATACAAAATTTTGATAGAAAAAAGCAAAATTAAATCGAAACACCCAAGCCCCAGAATGCAGAGTATGCCGTGAGGTAGCCAACAGAAGCAAAGTGACAGGGTAAGCGTGCTGGAGCACTTCCATCCTGCATTGCTGAAGCCAGGGGAGCCCTGCTGCTGACAGGATTTCAAACTACAGCACTTTCTTCTGTAATTCGAGACATACTCTGACTACCTACACATAATTAGCTCATTTTACAATGGCATAATCTTCTTTACGCACGCCACACATTCTAAAAATGGATTAGCACGGGGTCTAATGCTGGAGCCTCTCTAGCATTAAAGGATTACAGGACATCAATCTGAATTCACAGCTAATTGGGGTGGCTGCGTCCCCTCAGCCAAATCCACTTGTTCTGCCTGTGTGTGCGGCAGGAGCTGCGGGACCGTGTGGGGGGCACGTGCCTGCCCACCAGGGCTGCAAACTGACAGGCTTCTGGTGTGGCTAAAAGCGATCCCTTTCTGCAGTGCTGAGTTTTGGAAAGCCAGGCACAAGGGCATTCGACTGGACATGGCTGTGTAATAACCCCGGAGTCACAACTGCAGATGTCTACATTAACACGAGGTCGGAGAGGGGAGCAGATGGTTAGGAAGCTCTTACTGTGAAGGCCCTGACAGTTTCCAAAGGTAAAACAGCAAGTAGCTCTTATGTATAAATGATGCTTACCATATGGTAAGTATGACTGAAATTTTAAACAAAAAAATTAAATTATTTTACAGTTAGATTGAACAGAACCAAAAGCAATTAAAAGTAAAGCTGAGCTTTACGATTACGATCAGAAGCAGTTGTATATCAACAATATTAGTGATCCCAGAAATGGGAGCAGGGCACACTTGAAAGAGTAGTGTTCTTAAGACACAAATCCCATTAAAATTCAGCTTACTCCTTTGAAGATAAACCCAATGATGAGGCTGGCATTTCTAGGCACCAAAATCAATAAACAGTCATACAATCAATAGAAAAGTCATATTTCATTGACATTAATTTATTAATTAATCTATTTATTGATTGTGATTACAGGCTGTGATTACAGCCTGATTACAGGCTGTGAATAGGTACTTTTTTAAACACATAAGCATTCTACAAATATAAATAACAAATGACGTGCATTTCTCCAGCTGATCAGAGCACCTATACACGCATATGAAGGCACAAAATTACCGTGTGTTATTAATAAAGAGTAAAAATCATATTTCTTGATTTTCAACAAGAAACCTGGACATTCTTGTCATCATTTTTTGCTAAAGCTGAGGGCTCTTAGTCACAGAAATTAAGATCCCTGGAAGCCTGAGGCTGCCCTGTCCTGACAAGCATCCACAGCACCGTGACAGAGAGCCTGGTAGGGCTCCTACCAACACCTCAGTACTGCCAACCCTGGGTTTTCCACATGGCGGGGGGGCTATCGGGCAAATCCCAGGTCCTGCTCCCTCCAGAAAGGGCTCACAGCTAATGTGATGGCCAAGATGGGTTGTCCCACACCATGTGTGGTCAGGCCAAAAGACTAAATATCTTTCTCTGACCTATGAGGTGACAGCACCACTGCTCTGAGCCACTTCTAGCACAGGGAGAAACACTGCTCAGCTTGGTGGAGTGAAGCACATATTTAACTTCACGCAGTAAAATCAAAATAGCCACCTGCAGATCATTAGATTATCTGCTGCCTCGATATAATAAGCAGTTAGATTACATGGCATCCCTCAGTTCATTAAATTAAGCTCACTGAGCAGTATGCAGTCTGTCTCTCAGAAATCTGGTAGTTTACAGAATCCTGTCAGTCATCCTTTGCTTTGTCACAGGCTTGTGATGAGAAAAAAAAACACTAAAATTCTGTTTTATCAAAGTCAACCTCCAATTTCCATAGACTTTAAGGTGGCTGGATGTTACATGAGATAGTCATAGCAAAACTCAATAGTTAAACATAATTGTGCAGAGGATTGTCAACAAATCTTATCTTGAGCAGGTCTAGTCTGAGTTGTGAGTGAACCTTGTGCATGTGATATGGAGATTTTGCAGATCAGTCCTGCTTTCAGCTCTCAGGTTCACTACAAAGTGAAGTGAAACTCAAGACCTGCATATTAAAAGGTGTTTACATGAACACACACAGACCACCCAGCCTTTCTTCCCTTCCTCATTTTGTTCCTACACCAACTTCCCAAAAGGCAAACCCTGGCCCATGTGGGAACACTGCCCCATGATAAAACACCATTTAGAGGAAATCTCTAAAAGGTTTCACTGGGCTGTTCATTATATTGTGAAAGATGGTCCCACTCCATGAAATGCCAGCCCTGGAGAGGCTTCTTGCTGTGGCCTCAGGTCCCTTCGCTGGGCATAATTCCACTAATCCTCTTATGCTGGAATGGATCTCCAGGCAATGCAGCACTGACAGACAATGTGTTTTCTCTCTCCTGATACCAGAACAGAAGTGAGATCCAGGGCACAAGTATTTAGGGAGGCTGCAGTACCTATGCTGGACACTGACAGCTCAGGGAGCTTCACATGCCTCCAAAACACCTTTTCTCTCTCAGGTTTGCAGGGCATGGGAACCAAATTTGCTGCCTTGCTGTTTGAGGAAGGAAGAAGCTAAAGTATGTTTTATTAATTCTTTCACTTTTTGAATGTAAGTGGATAAGCGGTTTCAGCCTCCAGAGGTTTCTCAGACACTGTTGACTTTTACATATTCTTTCAGGGATCATAAAGTTCATTGTTTCCTTCTTTCCCCATGATGCATAGGGATAATGAGAGACCAGAAGCAGAGATCGAGCATTGAGCAACAAACCACAGTCAGGCCCAGGGACGCTTGAAGAAAATTTTGTTGCTCTCATTTTAGTCCATGCTCCATTCATAGAAGAGGTGATTCCCACAAAAATACAGCTAATTGGGATAAACATTTTACAGCAGCTTAGGGCTGAAGCAGAACATTAGGAAGACACGTGTATACATCTCTAGGGTGTGACAGATGGGGCACACTCTGTGTTACTAAATCCCGTTCCCTTCCTTTCAAACAGCCTGCAGCGAGTCACTGTTACACCATGCCATCCCATCAGTGTTAAAAACCTCCCTGTAGTAACACTGGCTACGAGTCACACATCCTTCTCTCCATGTAAGCACTGCATGGCAGGAGTATGCAGACGAACTGTAAACCGCTTTCCTTCCATGTAGCAAGCCATTGTGGTAACCCAGAAGCAACTGTGACACCTGAAGTGCTTTGTTGTGATGGGGACAAGTCTGGGATAATTCACCACCACTCTGGCTGCTCATAATACTCTTGGAGAACTTCCATTTTTTTTTTCTCCCAAACTACCTCATTTAAAAGACTTACTACATGAATTCCAGACTTCCCCATCAGCCCAGTTAGAAAGCCTCCAGCCATTCCACAGATTCCAAACTGATAATTATTAATCCATACTTCTGTAAAGACCACAGCTTTCCCCACCAGCAGGTAGACACATGGAAAAATGCATTGGATGCTCCCAAAGACAGGCTCAACCCTCTATATGGGGCTGAACAGACCTGAACCACCACACCTGCTAATTAATTGTTCCCCCGCTACTGAGGGGAACAATTGTTCCCCTGCTACCAGAGCCCAGCTCCAAGGTGCTGCTGTTCTTATTCCTCCATCCTCATTTACACAGAGCAGAGATGAGTACTAAAGAAAACATGCCATGAGGATCTTACACTTTTAATTATTTTATCACAGCCTTCACGTACCCTTTTTTGGATATTATTACCCTGGAGAGTGCACTAACAACCTTAAGTTGCTGACTAATTAAGTTTTGGTATACTCCAAAGCTGGTTTTTGCACACTAATTAAATTTACAGGCAGTTAGATTTGACGGGTACCACGGTATCTGCCAACGTGCCTTCATAATCAGTTAAATTATTAATTCTGAGGCAGCAGGCCATCCCCAGGCACGCAGGAAAGCACTCCAGCAGCAGAGCTGCCCCAGGAGAGCAGCAGTCAGCGACCCTGTGCCGCAGGAGCTGGGGACACAGGGGTGCTCTCTCCCCAGGAGAAGGCAATGAGCTGCCATGGGGGGCACCTGCTGCCCCTACATCTGTTAGGGAGCCATTTGAATTTCCACCCAGATCTGCCCCTCGGGAGGCAGCAGAGGCTGAGCAGCAGGCAGGCATGAAGTGCCTCACTTACCCCTCCTCCTGTCCCAGGACTGGCAGCAAATGCCCTGGAGGGGCACCTTGCACTGCAGGCTGCATCCCTCACCCCCAGCTCTGGAGACCTGCACCTAATTTCAAAAGGCCAGCAAAGCAGTGGGGGCCCCATCAGATACCTGTCTCACCTAAGCCCCCTCCAGATCGTCAAAGCTGACACTGGCAATCACAACCACCCAACAAATCCCCCAGCCCCACGTGGTGCTATCACACCCCAGGCCTTCTGAAGACAAAACACTTATTTAGCAATCTATATGATTTGCAAAGTCAAATGCCTTTCTGGTAATTCCCTTGGGACAGCTGCTCTTGCTATTTCATCTGTTAAATATTTCCAGAACCCAAAAGTCCTCAGGCAGAAAAGCAGTTATTTTGACTAACTGCTCCTCCTCCTCAACTAGTTACTGTGTGAGCTTCCTCCCACTCAAACACCAGAGTTGATTAAGACATATGGATTACCTCAACACTACCAAGAACTTCAATTTAGAAAGTGAAATATTGACATTCTTAATATCACATTCCAGTTTCCCTCGGGAAACCTTCCTCACATATGCACTGATCCCCACAGAAACACAGAATCATCGCACAGACTGAGATCCAGGAGCTAAGCAGGCTGCTTTTTAACATGGATTTTGGTTGAAGCTGCTGATGGAGTCAACCCATCACAATTTCTTAATTCTACTGAGAAAACTACTTGCAAGTGACTCTTACTTATGGAAATCTTTGGGTCATAAAAAGAATTATTCATTTCCACATAAATTTAGAATTTTGCTTTGTGGTCTTCTTCCTTGTTTAAAAGATTGGTTTGTAGCATGTTGGGCCTCTTTTCAATATAACATAAAAACAACGCACACAAAGAAAAGTCATAAAGGAAATTCTTTACTTGGAAATCCCACATTTGGAAATCCTTTAGGAACACATGAGTCTTTAAAGTAAAACCTCATTTCCCGTATGTAAAAGCTTTGAAAGCTTTGCAAGCTTTGCTTTGTTCTAACTAGAGGAAAGGTGAGGTTTTGTTTAGAACTGGAACTGAAACTAAATATAAAATGGGCATAGTTTCTTATTAAACAAAAATCCTAAGTTTGCACTGGCCCTGCTGGGATCCCATAAAGCAGAATCATCAGTATCCCTCATCCACTCTTGCTGGCCTCATTTCACTGAGTTTCCATTTAAGATTGATGGCCTTAAGCTGCAGTTAAGTATTTAACCAAGTCAAGAAGAAAACCAGAGTGAACCTCACTGACCTTTTATATCTAAAAGTACTGGGCAGATGTATTTAAGTTAACCAAATGTAACTCATGTGCAATATCTCAAAATAAGGTCACAAACTCTCTGATTTATATACTGCCCCTTACCACATTTAGATGAGCCTTCCATGACAAAGAAGCACTTTTAAAGGAAAAATGTGGGAAATACATGTTAAACATCATAAGGTGCATTCACTAGTCTCTGCAAAACTCAGAATTTCAGGACTTTAAGGAGATGTACGACAGGGATGGGCTGCTTGGGTGACCTGGTAAAAGGGCTCACATAAAGCACAAGGAAGTGGAAGGAAACAGAGTATCATTTTATGCCTTTGGTGAATCACATCGAAGTAATCACTAGATAAAGGCATTATTTCAGACAAAAGGTAACAGTGTTTAGCAAACCTCAAAAAACACTTGATCTCAACCAGGATGTTACCAGGTGGGGAAAGGCTGCTCTCCTTACTGGTAACCCTTGACATCCTACATTTATGGTCTTCAGAGACATGGGAAAAAAAATGTATCATAACAATTACAGAATTTTGGAAGCGGCAAAGTTCAGACCAAGCACTAATTTAAATATACTGACATAAAAATCCAAGTTATGGTCCAAAATGGGCTGTAAAGTTGCCACTCCTAAACACTCCACATGACTGAAAAGGATTATTAATGGGATTACCTTATGGAAGGGAGGTAACCCCAGAGACTCTCCCTTCATAAGCAATCCTCCTCACTCCTCAACATCCTGAGACCTCCCTAAGTTTAAGCAGTTTTAGTTAATCCTGTTACTCAGCATTTCCCAAAGCAATGTGAACTTCAGCTTTGTTTTTAATCAAACCCATGTGAAGAAACATCTATTAATTCTATACAAATACACAAAACCCCTAAGGAATATACACCCCTTTTTCAGAAACTAGAGTCATATATAGAAAAGGATCAAGTCCAGGACAAGCCTAGTTCAAAGTAGTTGCAGTCACTGCCACAGTCCCCTGCACCCAGGAGAACAAACTCATCCTACTGCCAAAGCTTTTTCACAACTCCATCCCAACAAGGAGAGCTGTAGCCCCCAGAACTGCTTGTAGCTGACATTTCCAGTGCTCTGAGCCACCATTTCTGAGGCAGTCACACATGAAAGAGGCAAAACTGATTGTGAGGCTTTATGTATTGATGCCAGCCATTGGCTTGGAGTCAGTGAACCAAGAGAAATACACACTGAAATGTACTGAAACAAACAAACTAGAAACAAGCCCGAGGCAAAGAAAAGAGGCTTTTATATATTAATTATACTCTGTTTTTGGTTTCTGCCTTGAATAGCAGCTATATAGTGAAAGTCAGCAAGCACTCAGGTATTGCAGAAATGTGCAAGTCACTCAAATGACCTCCCAGCATCAGGCTCAAAGTCTTCAAACACAAGGGAGACTTGCTTGAGGCAAAGAACCAGCCTTCATCCTTGCTTTGTTGATGCAAATGCTCTTTACCTTGAGAGCAATCCCTCAGCTTTGGCAGTGCTGCCCCTGAGAGCGACAGGGCCAAGACCTTTGCTCTCAAGTGCTGTTGACCCACCTCCGCCTCGGCTCTGCCTGGCTCCCATCACAGGGCGACGATCAGACACGCTGGGCAGCACATTACACCGGTCTCTGACCAGCAGCACAGTGACCCCTCTGAAGGGCAGGCAACCAACACTTGGGGCCAGGGCTGCCAACTCAAACTTCAGGAGTTCAGCCAGGCTTTGAGGCAAGTTGAAAACAACAGAGAGCAAAGCTCAACAAAGCTGCTCTCCATAAAGGGCTCTGCTTTTCAATTCCGTACATTGCACTGAGATGAAACCCGCACTAGGCTGACAGGAGTACAACCCAGAGAGCCTCTTTAGCTACATTACAATGATCCTGTGCATTTTTAATTGGAATCTGCCCTTTATTTGTGTTTGCTGACAGCCCGAGGGGGCATACAACAATGCTTAGGAAGGCAGGTGGGAATTCTGGAGCATCCTAAGCTCTGCAGGCACTACAGTGTCTTTCAGCTGGAGGAGAAGTTCTGCCCTGATGCCCCCTGCAGCCTACATGCACGGCACAGATTTCCCCTTGAATGCATTAAGCCAGGTCCTGCTACTGCAAAGTAAAAAAAAATAATATATATATAAAATTAAAAATATGGTCTGAGTGGAAGCTGTAAAGTCAGGCAGAATTCAATTGCTTTCCCAGCCCCTCTTTATATTTACATAAAAGCTTCCTCTACTCAACTGCTTGATATTTTCACTTTTAATCTCCTCAGTATCTCTTTGCTCTTCACTGAGTAAAGTAAGTCCCCTCCCTTAGTCCACAGCTCACCCAGCTTTTCCCTCCATCTCTCACCAATGCAGTTTGGATGGACAAGTATTTTACAAGTCGCATTGGGTCCAATTCACAAGAGTTTCCAGGTGTTATATGGGCTGTTGTAAAGCCCAAAAGCTGCCACAGATTCCCACTAAAAAGCAGACACCTACACTCAAGGGGAAAACAACCACAGCAGCCCCAGTTTGCTGCAGCTGGATGAAAACAGGATAGCTTTAAAGTTGTCATGGCCTCCAAAAATTCTGAAGGAATTCAGTCATTAAGGGACAGTGCTGTCATATAAGACAAAAAACAAAAACAAAAAACAAACAAACAAACAAAAAAAAAGGAATACTCAGTCCAGGCTCACTGGGAGCTCTTTGTTTACCTTGGTTGGCACCGGGCTCAGCCAAAGCTCCTGTTTCCAGAAGCAAACTTCCCTCCTCTGCCAAGGCATCATGAGGACACAGCCCAAGATTTAAACCCAGGAACAGCACACTGAACAGTAACCCACTCTCCACAAGTGCAGCAGCAACTCTTCTATCTAGCTTCAAAGTCCTGGCAAAGCCATTCTCTTTGCAAAACTTTTCACCTTCCTCTCTTCCTCCTTCCTTCCCTCACCCACCATGCAAACACGCTTTTCCAAAGAGCCTCGGCTCCATTCTTTTACAGAGTTTATAGCATGCCTATTTTTTTTTCCTGTGCTTTGATTAATCTTTTGAATAGCTGCAATGAAATTAATCTACACTCCCCAAAGTCAGTGAGTGTGTGCAGAAGCCCAGGAAACCCTATTTCCTGAGCAGGAACTTTGAGCACAGAGACTGAGGCTGTGAATGAGCCAGGTGCAGCTCTGAGCATGCACACAGGTCCTGCAAAGCTCTTATATTCCACTTGTTATGGTATCAGCCTTTCAACATAAGCCATATGTATCAGGATGGAACACTGCATACTTAGTCGTCTTTTTCTCCAATTAGTACTGCAGTTAAAGGAGAAATCCAGCTCAAATTCAAAGTTTAAGCATCTAATTCTGAACACAGGTAACGCCAGCTCTTTCAGAGAGGACATCCTACTGCTTGGCTTTTTTAATTGTTTTTACTTAGTTACTCCAGTATGTGACACCAAGTATTAGCACCCTCCAGCACAGAGAAGCTACAAAGGTTTAACAAAGCCCTGTACACTATAGTGCATTTACATTGTTTGAAGGCTTATGAACATAGATCAGCAAATGAGATACAACCTGCCAATTTAATACCTTCCATCCCAGGTAATTCTTCTTGCACATAAAAACAGCATATTTGCTTCCTCTCCAGAAGAAAAAAAAAATTATTCCTCTTGTCAACAATAAGCTACAGCAAACAAATCTCAGTGCATTGTAAGCTGGGCTCACTTCAAAGGCTTCCCATCCAGTCACAGCATGGGGGAGAGGGGACATGTGTGGGTTCAGGAACTGCGATAGGGTTTCCAGGTGACCCTGTGGTGCCTGCTCTCACGGGAAAGCCTCAGCTCTGCTCCCAGAAGGTGACAGCACCAGAAGCAAAGAAAAGAACAGAAACTTCTCTTCATTTAGGTGCTGGAATTTTAAGTAAAGCTCCCGAAACTCCCCAAGGCATATTGTTGCTTCCATCAAAGGAAGCCAGTGAGCATGACTGATAAGTTTGATTTTCAGTGGTGCTTAGGTTCTGCAGCTCTCATCAATTGCAAAGCAAGTTGGAGGTACTCAAGGCCAAATTTTTTTTAAAGGGTAGGTATTTTAAAATGTATTGCAGTCAACAAAAACTGGGAGCTACAGTTCTTTGACAGGTATGGAGGCCTTCAGCACTTCTCAGAAGTCACACTGAATTTTTTTCCTCCTTTTCTCCCTAATGTTTTGCTTTCTGGTTCAGAAAAGATGACAGGAACACTGGAGACCATCATTTCACTACAGAAATTAAGAAGAGAAGATATAACAAAATATGTCCTTGGAGAAAAACACAAATAGTTCAGGGAGCCTCTGAAAAATGTACAAAACACAGAAAAAAAATCCACAGTCTCTCTGGAATGTCTTTGCTTCTGTTTCCCACAGGACAAGCAAACTCACACCACTGTTTTGAAACTCCAGTTTTATCCCCTCTTTCACAAATCAGTTTAGTTACCAGATGACCTTTGTATTAGTACTGCTAGAGAGGCCTCACAATACAGTCCTCTCTCTGTTAATACTGCAGAAATTAAATAGCAAGACTGCATTATCCATTAAGAGGTTTTTAAGTCTATTTGTTTACACAATAAGAATTACTTTTACATTTCTAATTAGGTAGCTATTAACTAACAGACAGGGAAATTGCACCAGCATAAGAAGCTTTGCTATCAGCACAATCTTATTAAAAGCAGAGCTCAAGATTTTAACAAGAACAACAAATTAATCACGATAATGTGTTTTTAGATCATCAAATAGAGAAGTCAAGAGGGGGCTTTTTAAAAGTTCTTTGAATCAACATATTTTCTCTGTTTTTGTCAGAGTTTTAACATGGGCTTCAGTAAGAGAAAAGCTTTTTCAAATGCTTCTGGCAATATTCTGTATATGAAAATCTATGAGGTACACTAAATTAAGTTAAAATTAGATTATGCATAGTCATTCTTCCCATGTTACACAGGGAAAATAACTGCTCTAGTATTGAGAAGCTTCCAGAAAGCCATTAACCCTTTGTGACGCAAAACAGCAGAGCAGATGTTTGCTGAGGTGTAACAAGTCAGTGACCCCACCACGTCCAAGGAGACCTCAAGTGCTTTGTCATCACTCCGTGACCCCTGCAAAGCACTCACAGAGTCTTCTCATACAGTTTTTCAACACAGTGCATCACCAGAGAATTCAACTCTGACATTTTTAAATCAGCTCCATCAAACATATGCACTTTTTTTTTTTGACCCTTTTTTCTGTTTTAGAAATGTGGCTTGAAGGACTCTTGTCAGTATGGAGACACATAAAAGTTAACAGACCAAAGGAGCACATCAGTGCTTCTGCAGCAGCGCTTGAGAGCGGCAATATCTGACTGTGCCATCAAAGATTATGGGAGAAAGCAGCTGTAATTTACAGTCTCACCCAGGGACTTCATTAATCCTTCCTGATTTTGGGGTCCTTTAGTATCTGTAGGAAGCTGCCACATTTTATTTTGCCAGCTAGCAACACAAATTACATGGTCTTGGAGTCAAACTGTGATAGCAGAAACCCAATGCAGACTAGATGACTAAACACAGGAAGAAAATTTATAGCAGAAAATTATGTTTTTATAATTCCAGAAAGCACGAATCTGAATTTCCCACATCCTATTAAAAATCCTCTGCTCCCATGGCTTTTCCATTCCATTCAGATCACACAAAATAGCTTGAAGAAGGCACTAGAACCTGGCTTCTAGAAGACTATTTTGCAGCCTCGGTCTCCAAGCACGTCTGGAGGAATATACCTGGCAAAGAGCTGTTGGTGGCCTTCACTGGTTCATCCTCCCACAGTGAGGATGGGAAACAGTGGAGATTTCCAGTCTTATTTCTCCCAGCGACTCAGACTAACAACTTTTTGTCAGAGGCATCCTTCCCACAGTCATGTTTGAGCACAATGAATTTGTTTGAAGGAAAACTGATTTTTTCCTAGGTTTTTAAGAGTATTCCCACTTCTGTCTCACACAGGATGATGGACGCAGTGCTACCACTTTACCAGCCTCCAACCATAGTGCTCCAAGAAAGAACAAACACTCATTACACAGCACCAGTTTTTTCCATCCCAACAAACTGTTTTTGTGAAAGAGGTACCTTCAAATATATCTATTACAGGCCAGGACTGAGATGCTCACTAATCAGGTGGTCAGGCAAACCCATGTATTTTCCTGAAGAAAGAAGTTAATTTGTGCAAGAGCTGGAGGTGGTGCCTAACTCACAGTGGAAGAATTATCCAGCCATCTTGATCCACAGTGTAGTTCTTAGCCCCTCAAATCATCACAAGCCCATTAAAAGTTAATCACAAATAATATCAGTCAAATAGTTTTGCTTCTGAATTTTTTAAAAATAGTCCTGCCAGGAATTGCAGCATTTCTGCTCTTCTGTACAAAGTGATCCCAACATCTATAAGTAATCTTAATTAACATTCTGAGAGATTAATATTTTAGCATTATCACTAAGTTCAAATGAACACTTTAGGACAGGCTGTAGCCCTCTAATCAAAACTACTAAAGTATTCCTGGTCCTTCATACAGCTGAAGAACTCAAGAGCTCCAGTCAAATGCAGAAGAGACAATGCCAGTTCATGAGAACTTAACAGTTTAAATGAGTTAACAATTCAAATCTCAGAGGTTATTTTATCCCCACATGTACTTGACAAAAGATAGCTTCCTACTGATAAAGTCAAGTTCTGTTTTACCATTTCATTTAGCTTTCCAGTTGCAAAGGCAGTTTCACAGGCAATGCTCAGCTGGAGACCAGCACAGCTTTGTTTCTTTATATCATATCTAATTGGAAGGTTTTCAAGGATAATTGTTGTTGAGAAATTTATTGATTTGCTTCTGAGAATCTTAAAGATGCCTGAGGAATTGCAATTGGGAGTTCTCCCCAAAGGATTCGTCTTTGAAATAATAGTAGTGATGTATTACTTTTCTCTTGCGGACCACAAAACTTCAATTAAAATTCAGATTTTGTATTTGGAAACAACACTGTGGTACCCAAATGGATTAGTATTAGAGGGCCTTTTCAAGTGGATGTGCTGAAGGAATCTGCACGGCACGTCTGAATTCAGCCTGCACTAAGCTATTTGTTGACTGTATAGTCGAACTACAGCCAAGGTGTAATTTTTGGGGAATACCTGCTGCTACACCTACCAAATTAACATGCTTGACTTTTATTTTAATGAAGACCCAGGTCCCTACAGAATCCAGTGCAATGCAATTTTCATCATGATACTACCTAGGAAAGGAAAAGATTCCTCCTGGGGGATTACTGTGATACATTTATATTTTTCCCTCCATTTATCCATTGCAATGCCTGAGGTAGAAGCAGGAGAGGGAGCTGTCAGAGTCTCCTTCCACTGATAACTCGGTTTTCCTCCCGCTGGTGCTCTCACCTCAGCAATTTGCGGCACACATCAAATTACACCGGCAGGGAAATTTCAGCTTAAAAAGGCTTCAGATTTACAGAATACAAACATCCATTAAGAACTCATTACTTAAATGGCAATTGCTGTCCATTTGCATGCACAATAGTCACAGTCTAGAGGCGGGTACGTGCGTGAGGACCTGCTCGGCAGCCGCCTCGCAAGGGGTCAATGGGAGGTTCCCTGCAGCCAGTGCCAGCACAACTGGGCACCATAATAACAACTGTGTTGTTACAGGCTAAATAAGCAGCTCTGCTGCTTGATCCTGTGGGTTATGAGGTAATTAGCTGCTGAATAACCGAAATCAATGGATGTTTTTGCAGAATCACACCAAATAAGCAGAAGCTTGGCACACAGAAAGGAGAAACAATCACATTGCTACACTGTCATGTTTGTTAATTCCTAGTTTAATTCCACCAAACTCAATAGCTTTACAGCAGGAAATAAAAAAAAAGAAACCAAACCACAGCCTAGGGTTACTAGTAAAGCCTATCAAATCACCCTGAAATTTGAAAGCTAAAATGAATACTGCTCTTCTTTTTTTTCACATATTCAATTAAAATCCCTTCTTGCTTCCAGAACTCCATACATTGCCACCTTTGAACAATTAATGGAATTCCACTGCCACCAAACTCCAGAAATTTCCTTGGAAATCATGTCACTTGTTGATTTCCTTTCCTTGTAAACCCCAAACATTCCCCCCTTCTTCACCAAGCCAAATCTACAATCAAGTAAATATTTTCCCGTTTTCTTCCAAAACCTTACTCTTTTACACATACCCTTGAAAATGCCTTCTCAGTTCCCTCTATGGGATATGTATCCCACGCTCTCATCCCTCCTTACACCACTACATTGCATTTCTACTTGTAAGCATGTTTAAATGACCTTGGAAACATTGAACACCATTGACCCAGAGCAGTAAGTACATTGCACTATTTCTTCAAAATTTTCAGGCTCAAATATTTGAGTTCCACAAAATAAACTGTTCCATCATAGTCTGCTCCCTCCAGTGCAGTCTGTGGAAAACATACACTCTGCCAAAGATTGAACCTAAGCCTAAAGCAGAACCTAAAGTGAATAGTACTCTACCTCAGAGAGGATCAGCATCAATCAAAACACTTGTGTGTAACTATTAAAGTATTCTTCACAAATTCCATCTGTTCCTGAGCTACCTAGTCCACCTAGTATTTTTAAAACATACTCCACAAAACCAAACGTTAACTCCGAAAGATCTACAAAGGGACTCTATAACTTACACACACAGAGCAAGGCAGAGACTAATCAAGCTGAAGCAGAACCATTCTTCCCAGTACCAGCATACATTCAAATAACAGGCATCCAGTGTATGAGAAACGAAAAAGAGAGAGGCAACAGCGTAAATTGTATCTCTTGGAAATACAACTAAGAGCTCTGTTGAGGGCTTGGTGAAAAAACACACACCAGAAGGGTGTAACTAGCTGCTCTCTTTAAACCCTCCAAGCAAGGCGTGAAATGCAGAGTTTGCAGAAGATCAACAAAGGAAACACTAAATTCTTTCATTAGAAAGAATTTGTCACAGTTCATGACAAAGACATGTAAGCACTGAAGAAAAAGCTCGTCTAAACAAAGTGTAACTACATAGGAGACCAAACCCTGACTGTTTGGTGAAGAATGGTTATTCAAGGGAGCCCATTTCTTCTCCAGCCCCGTCTTAATGGTAAAAGTCTCTTAAACAGAAAAGGCAATATGCTTTAGGACCTTGCAGATGGGGTGAGGAAAGAGTTTCACTGAGTCAAGTGCACTAAGATGGGCTCAGACCCTACCCAGGCAAAAGAGGAACTGCCTGGAGGAGGGATGGAACAGTTCTCCATTCAATGGGACACATGGGGCGAGGAGCAGAGGGAGAGTCCATGAGTACTATCAACTCTGAATTTATCCTACAGCTTTGAAGTTGGGAGGCCCAGCGCCATCCCTCTCCATGGCTGTGCAGCCTCAGTGGCACGGGAAGCTTGTAAGGAGGGAGCCTGATGGTGCCCTGGCTCAGCCTCTGCTCACCCACTGGCACTGCTGGGAGCTCCAGGCTCTGCATTTTCTGTCTTCCCTGGTGGGTGATTTCTTATTTTGCTATCCACTACCATTTGTAGGAGGGACTCAACTCCCTCAGAAAAAGTCTTACTTTGAATAAACTGTTACCAAACTGCATACAGGAGAACATCATAAGAAAGAACCGAAAGTAAAAAACCTATATAAATGCCAAATAAAAATTAGGCTCTGAATACATCTCCTCCTCTAGGCAATTATACAGGTAAACTAGGTACTGAACAAATGAAGCAGTTATCCTAAGCCCATTCTTGAAATAGAATTTTTCCAGAAACAGTAAATTACTTTGAGTATTTATCATAATCTGTTGTCTGCAGAAAAAAGGGTGAAAACTAAATAGATTTATGGAAATGTGTTTACCTAATAATATTTGCTAAATGACACTGTTCCCTCTGCTGCTTGTAGCAAACTCAGTCATGGAGGCTAAGGACGGGTTTGCCTTATTAGCACAGGGTTCTGCCTGTGTGTTTTAAGCACCTCAGAGCACACTACCATCTGTATGTATTCTGCTAATGAGCTACTTCTTAGACTGAAGAAGGCTGGCCAGCCAGCCAACACCGATTACTCAGATGGAGACTGCCTAATTTTTAAGCAATTAATGAGCTCCTCTCTCACTTTACATAGAAGCTTCCTCTGGTTAATTCTCCTGGCATATTACAGCATATCCTATTCTAAAGAAAGTTTGTCAAAGAAGAAAATAAAAAGAGGAACATGAGACAGCTCAGTCCAATTCCCTAGAGCAGAGATCAAATCCCCTATGTGGCACACAAGCTGGAAAGGTACCTGCTGAGAGCACTGCAAGCAGGGTGCTTCCCAACACAGCTGGGACAGGGAACAGCATCCTGGAGCGGGGGCAGCTCAGCCATCTCCTTGGGGCATTAGGATACCTCTAATAACACCTCAAAGGATGGATTGGAAGAGCCAGTACCATGCCTACACAAGGTCCTTGATGGTTTTATTCCCTCTAACCTCCCACCTGACACTGAGTGTCACCAACCACTGCACAGCTCTGCACTGGGGACCACCAGCCATGGATGCTGCATGCTCAAGAATCCCTGAACACTTAGCAAGATGACTGATTGCTCCCATCTCCTCCCTTATCTGATTGAAGTGATTTTAAAAAGTGAGCCTTAAGGGGCTATTAGATTATGCAAAAATAGAATTCCCTCTTCTGCCACTAAAAAATATTACTTAATAACCTAAACAAAGTTTAAGGAGATCAAAATTACCTTTTACAGCTCCCTGTTGGAAAGCACCATAGTAAAGCATAAAGGAGCATTAAATTATCTCAGTAACTACATTGATAACGCACAACTTTCATGTGCTCAGTAAAACTATTAAAGGAGATTTGATTTTTACAAATATCTTACACATCATTCTGAAAAGGCAATGCTACGTGCAGAAAAGGATGCACTTGTCTTGCACAGACCTGAAAAACATGCCAATCGCAGCAGTGAAACTATTCTGGAGGAGAGCTTTTACCCAGCAGCTCCCAGCAAAACAAAAACAAACAAACCAAAACAAAAACAGTTGCCTCTCTTGAGGATGCTTAAATGTACACATCAATAAGAGACTTAATGTAACATTTCAACTTGGTGTGACATTAGGAAGCCATTCTACAATCACACTGTGGAATTTATACTATTTAAGTTCTCCTAACCAAGGTACCCAGCATTTCATTTCTCTGTGGAAAAAGAAAAAAAGACAGCGTTCCAAAAGACTACCAATTGCTATAGCACATCAAGGGTCTTCCTCACTACAACATGCAGAAAGCTGGCAACACATTCTGCAAGGGACTTCACACAACAGCATTCTGAATAACCAATTGTTCGTGGGGGATCTGTGTCCTTCCGAGAAAGCCAACAGTTACAGCTCTTCACGAAGGACTGCCAGTGCAACAGTTCATTTGTAGACACTTCTAAAACAGGATGTAATAATGATCCTTGCCTCATCACTAGAGCTTTACACTCTCCCTGTGTAAAGTCCACAACAGTTGCAGCCAGGCATCCCAGGTGGCTGGATTTAGGTTTCATCTCTCATGCACTGTTGGAGGCACGTTGTACAGTTGGAACAAAACCATTTGCAATAAACACTGAATGGTAAAGAGCAAATTTAATCATCCAATCCAGATGAAAAAATCATTATGCTGTAAATAATATGATGTAAAGTCACAGCGAATAGGAATTATGTTGACCTACATCAGAAGTCAGCCAAAAAGCTTCAGCTTTCAATCTGCTCCAATAAAGCTGAAATACTCCGCTCCTAAGTGCATTTCCACAGTAGTTCCCAATTTCCCTAAAATTACAGATGTCACTTTGAATAGAAATACTATATCCAAAGTGTCATTAGTGATACACATCCTAATTTCTTTCCTTATGTCTAAGGACACACCATTATTCACACCTCTCTGGCTTTATATAACAGGGCAAGATTTTCAAGGTCACAACAAAATCAAACAATACATTCCAATCTTTAATAACTATTTTTTTGCTTAAGTTTAAAATTTGCTTTTCTAAACCACAAATACCAGATAAAATAGGTTTTCAAAACACTTGAAAATGGATTTATTTTCTCAACAAAACACACTGCAATAGGAGCTTGCAACTAGAGAGGAAGAAGCAGGTCCTGAAGGAGTTTCTCCTTCACCAGGGAGGAGTGCCAGAGAGCAGCGCTGATGGCCAGAGATCCACATCACATCTGGGGCCAAGGAAGCTTGCGGGATGACCTGAGATTTGATATAGCAAAATGCTTCTCAGTAGGGAATCCCAGAAACAGAAACATCCTGACTACTAAATGCTCAAGGTTTTCCTGCTTCTTCTTCCGACACCCATATCAAGGATGCCAGAAGTCCTACTGTTCAACTGCAGCTCTTGTATCTCTCCAGAGATATGGAGTCTGGGAATAACCATGCCTTTGATTCCTGTTCCAGAAGTTTTCCATTGATTATTAAATGTCTCCATCTCAGGGAATTTACTGTTCAAAATGAAATCACATCACTGAAAAAGAAATTCTGATGCGCCCTATTCTGTAGAATGTGACTATATTTCTGCATTTTACCAATAGCTCAAAGACATCAGCATGATTATATCTCACATTACTCCTCCCATTCCAGGCCCACCCATATATATTATATATTGCTGAACACGTAAGACAGCATAATCATGCATGAAGTGGCTCTGCACATTGATCCAAATAACCTTAGGATCACAGACTGCATCAGCAAAACAAACCCATAATGCTTAAATCCAAGAACAAACAATTTCTGTTGTCTTGTGAAAAGTCTGATTTGCTATATTAACGTCAGTCTTCACAAATAATAAGCCAATTCTATCTTCAATGTACCAGAAAACCAAATCCATTAACTCTCAAATATTAAAAAATAACCTGTAAAATAACTTTGCACTCAAATTTTATATGTATCTGTACAGTGGGATGAAAGGACCAGCACTTCTTTAAATAACATGAACATCTGGTTAGACTACACAGAGGTGTCCTTGGATAAGGATGTTTCAGGCTATTGACACATCTGAGGACAGAACTCCAGTTCCTGGTATTGCTAAAAATCTAAAGGCAGCTACTCCTTAAGCACAGATGGAGCCCAGAGTGGCTCAAACGCAGCTGCCTGCCTGCAGAGTCCCAGCAGTCTGGGATCAACAAATGTTCTTCAGGTCAGAGCAGTAACTATACACAGAGGTTTCTATAAACTTGGTTACCCAGGAGACTTGGTTGACATCTCGAAGACTCCTGGTCCCTCAGGTATTTCATATGTCATTGTAGAGTCTTCAGTGGTTGCTCCTCCCGCATTCCCACTACTCTCTGGAAGGACAGCTAACAGCCAGTACGCAGAACAGACCTTGTAACACTCGAAGGCAAAAGCTGTAAGCCTAACACCAGTGCACAAAAGCTGGTATAGCCTAATCTCTCTCCTCCTTTTCCTCTTCCATTTCTAGCTGACACATTTTTCTGTCTTATACTAAAATATACCAGAAATTGTAAAAGCTTTTCCCTATCACACGTGTTCAAGGACATAAAAGCACATTCTACATACATGCTTATTTAGCCTCAAAGCTTCTCTAGAAGTCAGTACTGCTTTCCTTGTCCTTGCCTGAGGCATTAGCAACACAACAAAATAGAGGGAAACATTTTATTTATGTGTTATTCCCCACATCACCTTCAGTGCGCTGGGCAACCTTAACACTGTTTTATCTCTGGATGATTTTCTGCCGTTTGTAAAATGGAAATAACTACGATGCAAACATCATAGACAAAAAGCACTTGTATGAAATATGATGGTAGCAGATGTTTACTAAAAACACCAAATAGTCCCATGAGACTTAAAAAAACCTTGCCGAGGTAACAAAGTACAATTAGAACACAAAGTACAAAAACAATACAACCACCATGTTTCTACCTCACCATCCTAACAAACATCTGAACTGTACACATGGATGCTGGAGGCTTAAACAGCAGTATGTCCCCCAGACACACACCAGAGTGACACAAATAATATTACACTTTAAACATCAGAAAGTAATTTGGAACTTCAGACTTTCCCTTTCGCCCTGTTTCAGGGAGCTCAATGCCTCAGGGGCTTGCCCTGGTATGTTCCACTTCCCCTGATGCCTTGTGTCCCAGAGGGGCTGATAGACCAGGTTAGCAGTCAGGGACTGATGCAGGTTCCTATTCCTCCCACTTCATTACAGCCACAGGAACGAGACAGCCAGATGCAAAAGCTCATGTCAGGCACTGCCATTGCCTCCAGTTTCTTTATGAAAAAAATCACTGAGGAATGCTTACAGCTGCCTGGGTCATACAGTCTACTACTTATTCAATTACTATTTAGTTTCCCATCTGGAATAACGGATGCAGAAATCTCAGTAGATACCTTTTTAAAGCAATACCAATCCCTCAAGGATGCAAACCAACTGCACCTGTCTTATACTGAAGTGTCAAAATACCTTCCTTCCTCAAACAAAAAAGGTAATTAGGAGCAAGTTGCCACAGGTCATGTGCAGCACAACAGATCTACAGTTCTGTGAATCCCAAAAGGTGAAGGAGGTTTAAAACAAGTCAAGCTAACAGAAATACCCTCATATTGCCTCTGTTCCTGCCTGATAAGGAACTATACAGGGAAGGCAAGCAAGAAGGAACTGATGGCAAAGGCTGGTGGGCACAGCCAACCTGGTCACCACGTCTTGGAAAAGCAAAGTGCTCGAGTCAGAAGCTGGACTTGAATCTAAGTCTCTGTGTTCAGCTGCAGAGCACTGCATGTTTCCGTATCAGTATGTGTTATAAGTACTAATCATGCTTCCTGCAGGAAAGAATCGATTGGATTTGAAAGGGTTAGAGATTAATAAAGTGATAAATGTACCCTCTAGAGGTGACACTGCAGTTCAGATCAATTTTGCTTTCAACCAATAGATGGACAATCATTTCTACTTTAGCAAGTTACAACAGCACACAACAATCTCACACAGGTCTCTATAGTAATGTTTGTACATATATGCACTGCACAAAACACAGTTCCTTTTTTCCTTCACAGGTCAATAACTTCAGATACTTAACTCTGCACCTCCTGAAAAGGCAAAAATCTGATGTTTCCTTTATCTGTACACCAAGTTCTTCAAAAACTTAAAGGCTCCAAAAAAACACCAAACATAAAAATACATTTTAATTCTCTCCCTATTTCCCATGGTGATCCCAACATCTCCTATCTCACAATTTTACTGCTTGTCACTGTAACAGCTACATTCAAGACAAAAACAAGTAGTAAATAAGTAAAAAAGAAGTTTCTGATACAATATGTCACAGAGACCAGTAACTCAAAGCTGAAATGCACTTCAAACAACAAGCGAGGTTCTGAAAGTGAAGTAGAAAAAGTAGAAAATTCAGTGGACAGAGATGTGAAAATGTGCATTAATATTCATGCCTAGCTCAGTCTAGAGAGACTTTTTTGCATTCCTTCAAATACATACAGCAGTGTGTAAAACTTGCCTTAACCTGTATTCAGGTTACGAAAACCCAAACACACTTCAGAGCTGTTCTAGGTCAGGAGCTGGCCCAAAGCAAAGCCATTTCACCACAGATTCCTTACAGTTCCTATAGGTCCACATCCCCCTGAGTTACCTCTGAGCCTCTGCATCACCAACAGATGTCCCAAACTGAGCAGATATTCATCTCCAGGACAAGCCAACATGCTGAGCTTGTAGACTGTGTTCTGGGTAAGTCTGCAGCTGTATAATTTATACTTTCATTTGAACATTATGTAAGACAAACCTTCCAAAAATATTTTCATGAACAAGATGAAAAACAAAACATGCCAGAACAACATTCCGTCCCTTGGGACAGTCAGTTTCAGAGTAAGCACATGAACCTAGGACTCTCGCCCTCAGAGTGAGCATGCTAGAAACGCTGTAATGAAGATCTCTCTTAAAATTTCTAATTAGGATCTTAGAGAAAGCAAAGCAAAGCCAGCTTGATACACTGGGGTTTGTTTTCTTTCCATTTGAAAACCCCATTTTGGAGAGGAAAATATATATTATCCAGTTAAAGGCATAGAGCTGGAAGATTTCTCAGTCACGATAGTATGTATACTAGAGGTTCAGGTATTATTAATGAACTTCTACGTGCTGCAGCTAGATGTAGAACAGATATCCAAACAGCTGACAGGATGCCCAATGCAGAAGTGGAAGATTATAGATTTTTAACTGAGGAAATGACATTTTTTTCATGCTTTATTTCTCTCCATCCACCGAAGATCTTACCTTTATAATTTACTGCAGGTTGAAACAATTTGTGTTCATTTATTTTATTCAAATACAGCTACGGTTTCCCTCTTGGGAAGGAGTCTAGCTTTAATATTTAAGTATCAGCTCAATATTTTAATTGTTTGAATTATATATGAATTCATTTTAAACATGTGAAATAGCTAAAAAATTTGAGTGCTTAAGTAAATTCAATATTTAAACCCTGTCAAGCTGAGGCCACTAAAAAAAACCCAGACCTCTAGTAGAGGTCTTCGTGCATCTCCCTTCCTCCCCTCCTGCAAACAGAATGTATAAATGCTGCCAGCTGTCTTCCAGAGAGGTCTGCCCAGATGCAATGGTGTTTTCTGTCTAGAGAAGAAGAAACCAAGGCTGAGACTCCTATAATGAGGTGCACGACTACCAGAGCTTCACAGCTGACGTGCTGGTAGCCCGCTGAGACCTGACGGAGCACAGGAGCCTTTCTTCCCGCTGATCCAAACCGAACAGATGGAGAGCAGCCGTGAACCCGTGAGCAGACACAACCATATGCAGGAGAGGCTGTACTTTCCTGCACTGATGACAGCTTAGAACAACAGTGATTCTGACTTTGTTTGCTGGAGCTGTGAATAACTCGACTTCTCCTGGGGAAAGTAAGAGATCAGTGTGTGCTGATTAGCATTGTCAAGCTCTCACCTCCTCTGTCTGCTAGTTATTTGCAGGAAGTAAAAGCCAAAAGCCTCTTCTACATCGCTCATATTTCAGAAATGGGAGGGCTCATAGCCATGCATTTTGCATCAGGGCCAAAAGTCAGCTCTTCAGGCACATGCAACTACAAACTAAAGCAAATGCAAGAGTGAGCACTCATCCTGCACCTGCTCTGGAGCCCACTCCAGCAGCAGCAATGGACTTTGAAAGTTAGGCTCATCTTGGATATCCCACTTCATGCACAAATCCATGAGTCACCTCTGAAGTACAGACACCTCCACTTTGATGTATGCCACAGTTTCCACGGCCAAAGTGGTCAGGAAACAACACAGGACAACTGAGCTTCATAGAAGGGAGAAGATGGAAATCCTAGCCTAGAGCAGTGACAAATAGTAGGAAAGTGAAGGTCTCCTGAAACATCTATAGCAGGCCACAGTAAGTTGCTGCATGATATTTAAAAGGCATAAAATATCAAGGCAATAGGTTTTAAATGAATATGTTAAAGCACTACAACCCGACCACTGCAACATCCATGTGAGAATTTAAGACAACTTGGCTATGCCCATAACACAGCAAGACACAGTGCCAAGTCAAGGCCCCCACCCATGCCATTGGTGACAAAGTCAGATGCAGGTGGAGGGTGACAGGGTGGATGGGGGATCAGACACGCATTTGCTTCTCCAGCATATTGACTGCCTTTTGGATGATCCCAAGATATACAGGAGAAGAAGGGAAGGGAGGAAACCCCCAGCACATCCATCTCATGTGCTGCAGAGGAGATGACAGGCCTCTGTAGCTTGGAGGACATTCTCGTGCTAGGCCTGAGCCAAGTAAGCTGTGTTAACCTGCAGAAAGACTACTATGTGCCCTGCAGCCAGGAGCCTGGCAAAAACCTTGGGAATGTCTGCCCATGCTCCTCCACACAAGGTTGGCGTGCCCTCCGGAGCTCTAGCATGCTGAGACAGGGTATTTCAGCTCAGCAAATAAATACAGCAACAATAAATGGCATCAATTATTCACTAATGGAATTATGTCTGATAAGTCAAACAGAATCTATAATCTGAAAAATCTTCTGCTTAAAAAATGCAATGATTTTTTAAATTGGTTTTGTATTCCCTGCTATGATTATTCAAAGTACTATATACAAAGGGCTGGGGAAAAGAAGTAACTTAATCCGATTAAAAGGAAATCACCTGCCAGCTGGGAAACCAGCAGCTCCCACATCCTCAATTTACTTGTATAACCTCCACCTGTAAAATACCCTTCCTAGGATATTGCTAAGGCTGCAGTCCCTGCATTAGCTGTTTGTTCAGTTTTAATTCTTAAAGCAGGCAAAAAGGATGGCCTGCAGTTTTCAAAAATGCTTCTTAGTATTAAGAAATGTCTGTGACACTTAAGTCAATGGTACATGCATGCAGATGCTTGAGGCAAACTGTTCTGCTCCCACCACAAACAGCAAGCGTTACTCTGCAGACATGACAGATTTCTTCTGGAGCATCTGGAAGTTGCTGCCTGTAAAGAAGACTCTGGCTAGCATAATTAAATTAGCTCACCCATTTTGATTATTTTGGCACCACATCTCAAGTGAGAAGCAGCCAAACAAATTTGTATTGCTGCAAGTTTCTCAGTCATTTTTGCAGTGTTGCAGGGTACTCTAAAACCTATCTGCAGCCCTCACATGCATTCCTGTTTGCCTTCTCCAAATGAGAAATATGGACCCCTGAATCTACAACAAAGGGCAAATGAAGGCCATGAGACAAATCTTTCAGTTGTGGTTTTCTCTTCCCTTCCATGAGGACTGTTTCTTCAGCAAACTATAGTTCTATGCTTGCAACTGGGGCACCATTTCATCACCTTGTCTTTAGCATCTTAGATCCTCCACTCCTGACCTCTCTTTATTGACTCTTGCCTGTTGCCCAGCCCCTGTGTCCTGTCTGCACTTGCTGTCTGGAGTTCTCCTGCTCAATTTTCTCGCCTTGGGTTTCATTCCTTGACCTTGAAGGAGTACTTTCACACCAGCCTCTGAAGACGCTTTCCTAGCCAAAACTCTGTTCTCTTTAAGGCAATTTGTTTCACTGGACTTTCTACCCCTCCTTTTGACTGCCTCGGTGATGCCTTCACATTATCTGAAGACAACACCTCAAATTCTCATTGCTGCACCACAGGTCCTCTTCAACTCAGCTCTCTTTAGATTCTCTCTTCCCCTTAAGCAAGATATATTCTATTACACGACACTACACGTGTGCTAGTCAGCTTCATAATTGCTCTTGTACTTGACACTAATCACAATTCTGGCCATTCATGCAATAATTCTACACATTGCTTAGAAAAATGCCAGTCTGTATAAGTCAGCAAAGACACCAATACCCCAATTTTTCTGGTTTATTGTCCTAGTAGCCCAAATCTGTCTTTATCATCAGTGTCAGCACCTTCCATGCACTGCTTCACACTGCTCTACATAACTGTCTGCACAATTTCCCTTTCCCTTTAGAGGATGCTCACCAGTGTAGACGTGCCTATACCAACAGCCAGCAAGACCCAAGACCACAAGATCCGTCCAGAACACTGCTGCAGAGATCCTGTCCACAGGGCATCGTTTGGGCACTTCTTCCACTCCTCCCGCCTCAGCTCTAATGTACAGCTAAAAGTCTTCCTGCTTTCAGACATCCCGCTCTTCACACTGCAGTGCAGCTGCCCACAAATAACCCTTATATTAATTTCCTCTTTTGATTCTCCTTCATCAAGACACCAGTAAAAAATAAAAGGACTCTGAACCACAGCACCAGCATGTTACAGCTACTGTCACCCTATGGGACAATACGGTGTCGTTGTTTCTTCGTGCATTTCCTGGCTGCAATCCATCCACTATCCCCATCTTCCACTAAAGCAATACAAACAGTTCAAGTTCAGAAGCCTCTGGGGCATTTGTCTCTTCACAAGATATAACATTTAGTGAAGCCCTAAGCAATCAAACACCAGTCCTTCATATCGAAAGACCTTTCAGAAAAGGAGTCAAATTATCAATTTTGCTCCAAGTGCTGATATTACAGAAACAGAAAATTATTCCACACACAATGTAGTGGTAAAAGCAAAAAAAGAAATCAATAGTTTGCTCCATGCAGCAATCAGAATGAGTATTGAAGGTGAAAGCCAACTACGTGATTATGTACTTGCAGAGAAACTATAATTTTACTTTACATGCATTTTTTCCCCCCTTCACCTTATTCTGAACACATAGCAACACAATCAAAGGAAAAGAAAAAGAACCACCTAGCCACTAGTAGGTTTTATTTAACAAGGGGCAGTCTAGCAGGTTTTTTAAAAAATATATATAATTAAAGGTAAAATACAGGCTGAATGATGCTATAACTGCACCATGTCACTTCTCCAGACGTGTACTTCTGATACAGGAATGGGAAAGGCCCTTCCTTGCAGCCAGGTATTGTTTCTTGGCATCACTGAATAAAGGCTGTTCAGTTATACTGATTATGGATGTCACAAGGGGTTCCCACCCAGCACAGTGACAGCAGTTTTGAAAAACAGGAACACTGTCACCCTTAGCAGAGTTTAGACCAAGTTCCACCACAACCAAACACCAATGTTCATAACAGGGAAAACAGGGCTCTGGACACAATAACCACAACAAAAAGCCATAGACTAGTTCAGTTAAGCATCCACACTTTCCAGCCCAGCAGAAAGAATTCAGCCCAGCATCTGGCAATTCCCAGAGTAACACTTAGCCTGGGGCGTGACATCTAATTCTTTGTAACAGATGGACCAATAACTTTTCTCCTCTGTTCCCAAGAAGTGTAGAAATTAAATTTAAAACTGGTCACACCAACTGAAGTCAGTAATTCCTGTTTGTACCTGCAGTGCTGAGTGTTGGCTGAAGACACTGCGGACAGCAGGATCAGTGGAAGCCCTCACACAGGTAAGTATGGCACACAGGCAGTGCAGAAAAACAAGATGACATGCAAGTACCAGCATTTAGCCAGCATCGGTTGCCTGCCCACACACAGCAGGCAGTGGCAGACCAACACCACTACGAAACACTGTGGTGAACCTACTTGTCTGCCCAAGTCCTTCCAAACTCACAGCTTACGCGAGAAAGGCAAACAGTGTGAAGTCACTCCCTTTGAGGGGGGAGAGCTGCACGGACAAGAAGTCACTTCGAGCTCAAGTACTGGTGAACCATTATCCAGATGAACTGTCTCCCCTGGAAGGAGATACTCTAATGTTTGTTTGAAGTGTTCTGTTACTCTTAGGTAGGTTTCAAAAGCGCGTCTAAACATAAACCAACCCCTACTCCCTTCCGTTGCCAGAATAAATCAGAGATTAACTTCTCGGGAAAGCTCTTCCCAGTTAACCCTATATATGATCACATTTGTGGTCACCATGACTTTGGAAAATGATCTTCGAATGTACAAAAAAAAAATTACCCAGACTTAAAAGTCGCCATAAACCACATCCACAATTAAGAAAAACCCTTAGCAAGAGTAAAAGATTAGATGTTAAAACAATGCCAAAGTCATTATTACCGTTGTGGGATTTCAATCAAATCAATCTTGTCTTTTTCTTTTCTGTTTTTTTAACTAACAAAGGAAAACATAAGGACACTTTCAAATAGCTTAAAGTCACACCAACAGAATGTCCTAGTGAGAAAACTCATCCTGTAAACATCTGGTAAGCAAACCATACTGGTCATGACTTTTTTTCTTCTTTTGGCAGAAGAGAACAAGCATTAAAACAAAACGCAGCAACCTAAAATCCTTGATTGCATTAGCACTAGGTCCAGATCCAGAAGTAAAAAGAATTTTCTGTGACTTACCAGAATTTCTCTTTGACACGAGCTTCAAATTCATGCTGACTACAGTACAGATCACAAGAACCAAGAGAACAAGAGGCTTCATCTTCCACGTTCTGTGACAGCTGAAATGCAAACGTAGTAGTAAGTCTGAATCACAGCTCTTCACCACAACAAAGCAGCAGCTACAGTTAAACATTTCTCAAAGAACCATTACAGGGCTTAATCTAATCACTTCTGGCTTTATGTTTATGCAGAGGTAGGAAAACATAAGGGTTCAAAGTAGCTGTGTATGAGCAATTTAGCTCTGTTTACAAACAGGCCACACACACACAAAATCATATTGTTCAGGAAAAGATACAGAGTAGGTTATTCATGCAGTCTCTCTCAGCAATCTTATTTTCACACTGGTGACCTTATAAAAGCTTCTAAAAGTAATTAATGCTATTCCAGAAATTTCTTCTATAAAATGAGGTAAGGAAAGGTGAATAAAATTCAGAAATCAATGAATGTAGGTCTCAGGAGTCTCATTTAAAAGACAAAATTAGTCTCTCCTGTGAACTTTACTACTCAATTTACGTTACATACATTAAAAAAGAAATCTTGTTTAGAATTGTATTTTTAATTTTATATAACTACCAGAACTAATTCTGTTTTCATTTATGAGCCCATTCAAGATAAGATCACAAGAGCAAACTGAGGCTCCTTCTCTGCATTTAAAAACACATAAAATGAATCTGAACTCAGCAAAGCCCACCTCTCTCTCACAGAGAGAGAGATACTTAATTAGAAGCTAGAGTCCTCAAATATATGCTTAGCTTGAAGTCACAGGCCTTGAAGTGGCTTGATATATTTAAACTCCAGTGATTCATCTCCATAACAGAGACTTTAGATCAGGACCCTTATTCTCAGATAAAGAGGACAGTCATCTGAAATTATTACTTGCCCCAAAAGATTCCGCAAACATTCCAGAGCAGTTTCATTTAAACAGAAACGCACAGAACTACCTGCATGAATAGTCAAAATGAAGCCAATGAAAGGGTGTACCACATTCGCCTGCCCAGCCCACTCAGAGGCCCCAAACCCTCAACTCTGGGACCAGTCCAGACCCCTGTCACCCAGCACGATAGAGAAGCAAGAGGGTGCGATGTCCTGCAGTTCAGTTTAATTTCAGTTTATTATTTCAAATATTCTTCCCTTGTAATTTTACTACCAGCCTACTCTGGTGTGAAGAAAACGTAAGGAACCGCGTATAATATTTTACACGACAGGAATTATGCTGCTATCCAATTATTTCAAAATTACCACTTAGAACTGAAGTTCTCTTCTTCCCACCTTACTGTACTGCAAGCTATGAACAGGCAGTGGATTTTTTCCTCCCTGAATTCTATGTTCCCATGGGCACTTTATGCCTATTGATTCCTCACAGTAACAACGCTAAGGCATTTTTAAGGAATAATATGCACTGAAGGCTGTCTGACAGTGGTTAATGACAGAATTAGCATTCACTCTTCCTTAATCTCTCCTTGGAGTAACAAAACCCTGGAAGAGGCAAGGCCATCTTGACAAGAGAGCTTAAAAAAAGTAATTGAACTAAATCTTTTGACAGATAATTGTAATGATGATGTTATGCTAGAATGATTTTCAAGTGTAGCTTTGCAAATTACTTTCTCCACTTTCCGCCCTTCAGTTATTACAACTGAAGTATGGAACTCCTCGGCCCTTTTTCATGCGGGTCCATCCATCTCCACCCCAAACAAGCTCCGCTGCATTAAATACATTTAAAAATTCAAAGCAAGTTCTGCCAACCAATATCCGTGCTAGGCAGAGGGGAAAATTCTTGGTTCTGTCAGCATTGATAGGAGTTTTGCATTTTGAAGCCCTGGTCTCATCAAGGCAGCCAGTCTCTGCACCTCCAAAAGTCAGGAAAATTGAGCAGCAAACGGGTAAGAAAACTACAGCACTACCCAGTCATTCATAATCAAGTCCAGAACCCCAGCTCAACACATCTGACACAACCCCACTAGAGCTGGCATGGAAATACACATCGGAGTCTGAGGTGTCACCTTCACCATGCTAGACATTCCACCAGAAGAAGGTGGGATCGGTCACCCCAGTGTGACCAGTGGGTCAGCTGGTTACTGCCCTGAGACAGCAGGCAGCTCTAGAAAACAGGGCTTGGGAAGCTGTGTCCCACTTTCTTCACGTATTGCCTACTGTCCTTCCAGCACCCACTGCAGCTCGTATAGCTTCTGGGACTCAAAAGGATTTCAAGGGATGAGGTTAGAAGAAAGCACTTAGAAACAAGAAGGACTCCAGAGCATTAATATTCTGCACAAAACCCAGCACTGAGATTCCCAAGTTCACGCGTTAAATATAATTTAGCTTTGCTCTAATTTCTACCATAAGCTTTGTTTGTGCAGTGTTCCTTTCTAAAAGAAAGCAAGAAAGGCAGTGCATATGTTCCCTCCGGCACACGTCTGTGCACAGACTGAGATTTGCTGACACACCACGAGGCTCTGGAGGTTCTGGTTTCTCCACAGAAGCTGCGATGCAGAAGGCACTCATTAAAAACAGCAGCCCACCTCTTTAGTGATTGCCAATTGTCAGGTTCTGTTGCTCAGGAATCTCACAGAAATAAATTACCACTTGCACCCCACCCACAAATGATGAAACAGCAAGAGTAATTCTTTCATTGTCATTACAGCGTGCTAGATAGTGACTTCTGCTCGTTTCTTTTCATACAGTTTCCCCACTCCACTTTTTAAAGATTTAAATTTTAATATGAACTCTCTCTCAGGTCTTATTTTCTGCCAACACACCACACTGAGCTGTTATTACTGAAAGATTTTCAGGCTATATATTGTGTTGGCTAGAAGCAATCCACAATGGGCACCAGTTCCTTTTTGTTGATACCTCAAACACAAACAAAAAATACTTAAGATTAGAAATGCACATTAGCTCAAATAATGCATCTTCAGCTCTACTTGATATGGGTCATGCAGTATTCCTCGCTCTGCTGCTCAGTGAGCATCAAAGAATTTTGCCTAATTCATTGTGCATCTTCACCATCATAACCAGCCACTTAAGTTGTCTAAATACGCAATGAACATTAATTCTACAAGGCAGTGTGCATTCAGCATTTGTGTTGCTGGATCTAAGCCTCTATTGGGCTCAGGTCCTTAGCTAAACTCATATGTGGCTCATTCTCCTTGTTCAGCTGAAATTTTAAGAGAAATTTAAAATGAGGAAAGCGTGGAAGGTACCTGACAGTGCTTGTATTGTGCACACTGAAACTAAACAGCAACAGTGAGATATCTAAAATATTTGGGATTACTACTGCATCGGCAGTGTATCAGCTGCATGACAGCAATACAAGGAAAAAGCAAGGTCTTGTCCAGAGGAAGCAAAGGGAACCACAACTGAATACACAGAGCACCTGACAAGGTTACAATACTGATCTGTAATGATTCCTCTAAAGCCTGAACATTTGGGTGCAAAAGAAAAGATAAAAACTGTAAAACTCACAGATCTCTTGGGACGTGAAGGGAATAAACTCAGAATCTCATCAGTTATTTCAGAAGAAACAAAGAGCACTACCCCTTCGGTGTTAACACCAAGGTTTTGCTTGAAAGATTGCAATGTTTCCACAAAAAAGTTAAATATGGTTCAAATGCCAGCTATAAAAGATACCAAGAACAGCATCTTAAAGTTTCAAAAGGCATCTTACAGTGTAACACAGAAACAAAAAAATGGGCTTTGCTGCCAAGCACAAAATACTGTGGATGGCAACCATCCCATAACTTCCCCCATTGACAAGTCTGGCTGCAGAGGGTAGAAGTGATTTTAGTTATGTTCAAGTGGCAATCAGACTCAACGCTATGAGCAAACTGCTGACTTGCCCTGTACAGAAAACCCCACAAGCATCAACACAAGAACCTTTTCCATCACGAACTTTCTGATTCCAACAGCTGCCTAAAATAGTGCTTATTTACGGCAAAAAAAATGAAGAGTGGGAAATGGAAAAATCTCCTGAAATATTCCAAATACAGAAAAAGATTCCAACATCTATAGCATCGGAACGCTAGCAAGACTGATGAGCATAAAACACATGCGCTCATCTAAATCTCTACTAAGAAAATCCAACAAAAACCTGAGCAGCCCATCTTAACAGGTTTGTGAACCAGAAGAACCAGGGCTACTCTGCAGCACTGATTAGCAGATTGAGTCCTATCAGCTCACACCACACACTGACCTTGATTCTCTAAGCAACTCACACAGAATTTGAGTTCATTATATCTTCAAATTGGATTTTAAATCCTTCAATTGTACTCATCCCTTATTGCAGCAACTCTTGCACTTGGAAATGCAGAAAGCAATTGTAAGGAGGAACAAGAATGACAAAGCAGTGTGAAAATTAGCTATTGTTTTTTAAGCCTCACACCCAGCTGCACCATCAGTGATGCACTGATTCAGCACTACCCTGCATTCTACAGAGAACTATTGTTCAGCCTTAACATTGCAATATTCTAACTATACATCCCAGGATAGAAGGATATGCTTGTCCAGTATCACAGCTTTTAAATTTGAGTAGTCCAGTCCTCTTATAGACATTCAAAGTGAAATACATGTTGTGGGAGGAGGATTACAGCTGTACTGCAAGCCCTTGTGGTTTATGAGGTCAACATAATAGATCAATTAATTTACAGCCTTTTTTTCCCCCTAGAGTAGAAGCTATTAATATTCTACATATATTTACTTCTGCAGATTGTGGTTTAATCAATACAGTACTTCAGACAACATGAAGTATCATAGGAAATGTAAAGACTGTCAGACACAGAGAGTTTAGGTTTATAGAGTGGGGCTTAGCCTCTTCGCACTTTGCAGAAGTACTTAAAAGATTACAGAAAAGCCAGCTGAGGGAAAGAAGAAAACATGATGATAGTCTACATTGGAAAGCTAAACATGTACACTTGTACTAGGGAATGGGGAGTAATTTTAAGGATCATCTTAAATCAGCTGAAGTCCTAGAATAGACACAGTTACAGCAAGACAGTTCCCAAGCTGCAGCAGTAATCAGTCAGCCAAGGGGAAAGAGGAGCCCCAGCCATGAATGACCACAGAGGCTTCCCAAAGCTGAGGAGGCTGCTCTGCTGGGCACTGTCCCAAAAGGGCAGACTTTTTCTGGGAAGAGGCAAACTCAGGGGCTACTCTCTCAGACTCAGCCCAGGAGCCCACCCCGGGCTGTGGAGAAGCTCCACTCAGGATAAGAAACACTCTGAATCCTGCTTTTCAGAACTCTGGTTAAAAAATAAAAAAAAAATCAAGTTGCTGATGAGAACTCTTCAGTTTCAGAGTTGCTGATAAACCCTGCAAATTCCAGAAAACCCGTGGCTTCACCTGACTCCAGCTCTTCAGTCACTGACACCCAGAACAAACACCACTGCTCAGGTCATGGCCCTTTTCTCCTGAATGCTTTAGACAGCCTTGCCAGTGATCACAGGTCCTCTCTACAGAGCCTCAACTACAAAAAGAGACAATATTTCAGATTAAAAGAGATGAGAAAAGACCATTTTCACCCACACCAATTTCAGTCGCTGCTCACTGTTCTTATATCAATAAGGAAGTCTGTCCAATTCACAGCTGCCTATGCAGGAGCATTATTAAGCCAAAAGATTAGATGCTTTGCTTCTTTCATACTCCCACCAACCTCGCTCCCCAAGCAGCTTTTACAGAAAAGCTGTTGAAAATGAAGAGAGATAGTTCAAAAAGAGGTCTCAATCCTGAAAGACACATATCCCTCCTCTTCCCCCCTACACCGCTTCTCTCATTCCCCTTGTGTTTCTCAAGGCTCCTTACGGAGGTGCTCAGCACAAACAGAACTAGATTTTAGACTGGGCTGCCATCTGCATGCTGAAATGTTCCCTGCTTTTATAGAGAAACTGCTTTTACAGCATCTTAAAACAGTTCTCTTTCCACAACCGCATAGAAGATGGACTGTAGCTATAACTGTTAGCTGTATTGACATTGTATCTGCTCCTATATACGGTCATACCTCTGCAGTACTAACACAATAACAATATCTGCACTATTCATGGCAAACCTCGTCCACATTCACTCCTGCACGTTAACGAAATAAGCTCTGAGAGAACACAAGTCTGCACAAGATGTGCTCAGAAATTCATTCCTTGATCTCATTTGTGACCACATGCTTCCCTAACTAATACATGATGCTCAAAGAAGACATAATTAACAGAAAAATATGACATACCAGCTGTTACACTTCTTATAAAACACTCTTCTACAGTTTTCCACTTAGAAAATACAGTTCCAGAGAAGCCAGACAGGGCACTTTGCTGTCAGCAGAGGCAAGTTGCTTTCACTGAACTCAGCACCATCTCAGTACCTTAAAGTGATAGACACATTCTTGATGGGGACTATTTTCGCCTTACATAACCAGAGACTGGCCTTTACATATATCTATTGCCATAGTTGTCTGAATGAAAATAAGAATTTAAGCAAGCAAGCACACAAACAAGCCCCATTCCCACTCCCAGAATTTGAGAATCACGAGAAACTGCTTACAGAATATTAATTCCATGTATTTTAGGGAAATCTTGAAAACAATGGGGTTTGTTCTGATGCAGCCAAAAAGTAAAATACATATTTTATGTGCCCTGAAATTCCTCTGTCAAATAGACATCCTTGGTAAATTAACTGTTACAAAAAACAGTGAGAAGAAGGGTGGAAGGAATTCTCTGTAGTGCTTTTGGGGTGGAAAGGATGAGCCAAAAACCCTGCAGAAGTTTCTAACATAGTCTTTCTCTCATGAGTTTTCTCACTGAACACATCCCTCAGTCCTTCAGCAGTTCCAGGAAGGTTTACCTGCATCCAGTACCAGATGACAGAGGAAACCCTAACCATCAAGGCTAGCAAAAAAGATTCTTCTTGTTTTCAGCAAGGTCAAGATCTCTTCTCTCTGCTTTCTTTTCAAGGCTCTTTAAAGGAAGACTAACGTTTAGTTGAACATCCTGAAAAGCAAATTGCCTCTTAAAGTGCTTCTTTATTTTGTGATACACTTTAAACATTCACTCCCCTTTCCAGCACTAAAGACCTGCTGATAAATAGCTCAGACTCTTGTTTGAGGAAGGCATAGAAATAAAGAGCAGACGTGGTTTACCATATGGTCCTTTAAGGCTGTTTAATAGTTGTTCACAATCAAACATCCCTTGATATTTTCAACCTGAGCTTCAGTTTGAAATGAGAGATTATTCAGAGCCTGAATGTTTTGGAAAGCAGAAGTCCATACATTATAAATGCTTTATTTGTACTTCTTACGGTGAGTACAAATTCTCAGTCCTTTACCTCAGATGCACAGGTCCAGGGATGAGTGGCTGCACATGCTCTTTGGAGCTTTTCCTTCACCTCTGGTCCCACAAGGGCATCACAAACCAGGACATAGAAAATTTTAAACTAACAGCCTCTCCCTTCCAAATGCCACATAGCAGACACTGTTCTCCACAGCATTAACCAATTAACATGTACCCTTCTCTCCCAGGAAACAGCTGTAGATAGAGTAAAAATTACTCTGCCTATGCAAACAAACCAAATCCCCTTACAGACACATCCCAGCCTGGATGCTCCTGTAATCTCCAAGAAGGCAAAGCATCCCAAGGGGTATGGGCCTCACATGTTCCCATTCCCTACTCCTTGCTCTCCAGCAGCCTGTCTGCACCTCTGCTGGGTTCCTCGCACACACACACTGCTCCATACACCAGCTGCCTGTTACCTCTGCATGGAACTGCCACCAGCAGCCACCCTACACCTCCAGACACACACACTCCAAACCCTCCATGGCTCAAGCTTACAGTGGCAAGGCACAACACCCGTGAGATCCTGAGCCCAGCAAGTGTGTTCCTACCTGCCTCTGCTTCTACACTCCTCTGCAGCTTCACCTGGGCTTAAGGCTGCCAAGTCCAGCTTCTTCTGAGGCCCAGGCCTCCAGGCTTCATCAAACCAGGACACTTTCTCCTCCCTCTCCCACACTACCAATCCCTGCCCGATCAGAAGTGCTCTGTGCTACAAGAACAGCCTTTCTGCTGAGCTCACCTTTGCCCCACCAGCCTATGAATCCCTTCAGACACTCACAGGCTCTTTTTTGATCTGACTTCTGTTTGGAGAGTGGTCAGTCCCCCCACACTGGTTTCCAACAGCTTCAGCTACTGCACTGCTTCAAAGTGCAGCCACCAGACTGGCAGCTCCGAAGATTAAAAGGCTTTCCATTGCTCTGTGAGATACAGAGCAGTTCAGGCAACACTGGCTGATGCTACATATGCAGGGAGGCTCCAGCAATTGTGTGGCATTCACTAAAATTGGCTCAAGCTGGCTAAGTGCATTAATGCAGCACACCTGGCCTTCTTTCTTATCTCTCCTGCAAGCAAATCTTCTTCCCTTTTCTCTTCCCCCCCCCAACCCCCAATTTTATTGCTAAAGTATCAATCATCAAACAATTTGAAGATAAACTTCCTATGAGCTCCTAGGTACTGTGAAAATAAAAAGGTGGTCTGCAGAGAACTCTTGAGCCTTACAAATGGAACAACCAAAGGTTCATATCTCTCTCTCTTGTGCTCACCTGCAGCCCAAACAGGAGAGTGAGCATAAGGAACTCTTGCTGTCAGCTAGCTGAATGTTCCCAGCTGACCACCCCTCCCTGGGACCCAGGGGCAGGCCAGAAGTGCACACACACCCACACGCGCAGGATGGGCGCTTTCCAACACCCTTGGTCACCGCTAGAAAGCTTTAGTTCCGTAGAGGAAGGTGTCCCCTCGCAGGCTCCGATCTGGAGCACGCAGGAGGTGCAAGCTGCTGCCTAGCAACACAAGCACTCTGCAGGGAGGTCGGACCATGCCCCCGTCCTCCCAATGCAAGAGGTCTCCTGTGCCCAGAGAAACAGCCTCAGAAGGATGCAATCCTTAGTTATTTCTTAGTAATTGTGCCATCCTGCACACCACCAGTTACAACTCTTACTTAACCACAGACTTGCCAAATTCTAAAGAGCACTGTCTGTGCCGTGGTGAACTGCCAGAACTCTTCACTTCTCATGTTTGTTGCACATGCATTACACCCCGCTGGCTTAAGGAGCCCAAAATCCAGTGCGTTCCACTGTCTCCTCTGCAGTCACTCTATTGCAAAGCAAGAGCTGGACACAGCTTCCTCCCCAGACTTACCTCCTGCCTCAGGTCTTGGAACAAGCAAAGCTTTTTAGACACCATGTCCTCCTCAAGGCTGGCCTACTCCTGCCTCCGGAGGGAAGTGCCTTCCCGTGCACTACACAGAAGCAGGGCAGGCAGTCACCTGCTCTTACAGATACCACAGGCTGACAGGCAGCCACACAGTTTTATCCCTCATGAGAAATAACGTCCCCTTTTAGGCACAGACAACAACCATTTGGGGCAAGTGCCTCTCTCAGGTGTGAATGCAACCAACACTCAGAGAGCACCTGGGCACCCTGAAACAGCCCTCCCCCGCTGCCCTGCCCTGCACCCACCTCTAACAATACCCTGAAAACCCTCAAAAGTACCTGCACTCTGCTGGCAATATTGTAACACCCACAAACCACAGAGTAAAAATACGACTTCCTTTTTTAAATAAACAGCACAACAAACAAGAGAAAATAAACACTGCCGAGGAGCACAACAAAGTGCTGGTTCCTACCAGGATGGGGTTTCCCTCACAGTACAAACCTAAGTTTGGCTGTTAGCCCCAAAGGAGCAGAAATTGCCCAAAGCACACAAATCCTACTGTAACTTTGAGAAACCGCAGCTTACAGCATCTTCTACCAGAAACTTTTGATTCTTCGAATCCTGGCAGAGACAGCAGCCCAGGGACAGGCTCTTTGAAAACAGCCGCTGAAATCAATCGTTTGAGAGAGGTTCGGTGCCCCTTAGCAGCTTTCCATCAGACTCCAAAGGAAACCAGAACAGCCCTATTTGCCACGGAACTTTCGGAGACAGCGAGAGGTTTCAAGTCCCAGCGTTCTGGACTGACCACGGTACCTCAGAGCATCCAATCCTCCGACGAACCGACACCTCCTCAACAGGCTCCACCGAGCTGCAACATCCCGAAAGGCAACTGCCCCCGTGTTTTTATTTTAAATCTCCAGCAGTAATACTTTTCCCGGGAAGCCCCACGCACCCTCGCAGCGCCGAGTTAGAGACCCTCGGGGCTAACCCGGACCGTCCTTGGTGACAGAAAACACTCCCGGCGCCTCCGGGGCCACGGGGCTCGATGCGGGGAGCGGCGGAGCGGCCGCACTAAGCACGGACGGCCCCGAGCAGCGGCTCCGAGACCGGGGAGGAGCGGGACGGAGCTGGGGCTGCGGGGAGACCCTGCCCGGAGCCCCTGGGCACCAGNGCGAGACACCGCAGCTCCCCCTGGCGGCCGCGCCGCGCCGCTGCACCCCCGCACCGCCCCCGGACCCGCAGCGCCAGCGGGACAGCCCTGCCCACACCGCCTCCCGCACCGCTTTTTGACCCGGACCCGCACCACCCCGGCTCTGCCGCCCCCGCCCCGCCGGCGGGACAGGCCTGTCCG
>VWZF01000906.1:158368-227837 GCA_013396755.1 Sclerurus mexicanus | reverse complement strand
ACACCTCCTCAACAGGCTCCACCGAGCTGCAACATCCCGAAAGGCAACTGCCCCCGTGTTTTTATTTTAAATCTCCAGCAGTAATACTTTTCCCGGGAAGCCCCACGCACCCTCGCAGCGCCGAGTTAGAGACCCTCGGGGCTAACCCGGACCGTCCTTGGTGACAGAAAACACTCCCGCGGCGCCTCCGGAGCCACGGGGCTCGATGCGGGGAGCGGCGGAGCGGCCGCACTAAGCACGGACGGCCCCGAGCAGCGGCTCCGAGACCGGGGAGGAGCGGGACGGAGCTGGGGCTGCGGGGAGACCCTGCCCGGAGCCCCTGGGCACCAGCGGGACCCGGCGCTCCCTCCGCCCGCCCCGGGGTGCGGGAGGGACGCGGCGGCAGCCGCAGCTCAGCCCCGTCCCGCGAGCAGCAGCACCGAGAGCGGACCCCTTGCACCCGAACTTTTCTTTCTCTGAGAGAAGGCTTATTTGAAATTTTTGTAATTAAAAAAGGGAACTGCCGCGAGAAGCGCCGCGCGCAGGGCTCACCTCCCCGGCGGCTCCCCTCTAGGTCTCCATGCCGGGCGTCCACCCCCGCNGACCCGCACCACCCCGCTCTGCCGCCCCCGCCCCGCCGGCGGGACAGCCCTGTCCGCACCGCAGAAGAGCCCCGCCTCGCTCTGCCCCCGGAAGGCCCCGACGGGGAAAGCGCTGTCGGTCCCCGAAGGGACGCGCGCAGGTGGCCCCGATCTCGGCAGAAGGAACGGCCCAAGAGAGGCACGGACGGAGCGTCCCCCAAAGGGCTGCGGAAATACCGGTGCCTTCCCAGGGGATGTGGCAAGGCTGGGATGGGAATGGGCGGCGTTGGACCTGGAGGCAGCGAGCGGTGCCAGCGCAACCCGGGGCTCCCGAGGGTCGCGGGGAACACGAACATCCATCCGTCCATCCCTCCCCCCCGGAGCAGCACCCGCGGACCTTCCGCCCCTTCCCCGGGCAGCGCTGCACTGGCCTTGGGCTGCCCGCACAACGCGCATCGGTTTCTCTTCGGTGGAGAGCAGTGCGACGCGCCCCGCGGGTTACAGCATCTGCACCGAACGGGGAGAAACCGCTTTCGAACCCGCTGCGCATTTTCACACCACTATTAGCATCAATTTAACCAGCCTTGCCTTAAACTGGACCACGCTAAGTTTCTCTTTGCTAACTCTGCTTCTGACACGGCACATCCATGCTTTCCACAGCCTGGTAGTGTTATTTTTAGTTTCCCTGTGCTGCTGCTTTTTATTCGCTTTTAAATAGCTTAGAATAGCTCTATGCAGAATATAATCTACTTCTGCATTTTGCTCAGATTCAGAGGAGGACCCAGTTTTGTCATGCAACTGCGATACAGGCAGAAAATATCACGGGCCAAATTCCTGTAAGCACCCCTCAGGCTCACGTAAGCAGCAGGACTTTAGGGTGCCACTGCTGGGACTGACTGGTACTGGGTCACAGGCCCTGCAATCATCACTCCTGCACCTGACCCTTGCGAGGCTGCAAACACCAAGCAAGGCAGAGGTGGGAAGCTCATAAACTAAACACCAGCCAGACACAGGAAAACACCTTCCTTGTGAGACCCTCACTAGAGAAGTTCTTGTCCTCTCAGCATCCTCTCCACAAGCCAGGGCAGCTGAGAAGAGCCAGATCCTGCTCAGTCACACACAATCCACCCGAGCTATGCCTCAGTGCCAGCATCTCTGCAATTACTGATGTTAAGCCAAGAAAACACTCAGCTCTGCTTTTAGGTCTTTATCACATTTAGAGAGCTGAAACATTGTCTTGTTACCTATAGATAAAGCAAATTTGAGCTAGATATCATACAGGGACAATGAAAGTAGCAGCATTTTTAGGCATTTCTCTATAAATAACCATCCTTTAAGCCACTTGAGCAGGTGCTGGGGATGAACAACACACGACCCGTGTTGTTCTGAAAGGTGAGGCCAAGAACAAACAAATGGGGCAAACTTTTCCCAGTCATGGGGAGGACTCAGGCACACTCCAAGTATCCTTACGTACAGCAAATAAACAAAACTATTGTAGAGCAGAAATGTGACAAAAATCATAAACTTGCCCATTTTTACTGCCTATAAAAATCTTTTAACTAATTAGAAAGAGAAAATGTTGCCAGGAGACCTTGCTTCTCCAGGTGACATAGACTTCTTCACCAAGATGCTAATACCTTTGCTGCAATTTACCCTCTCACACATCGGCTACTCTCATTTCTCCTGGCATGATTACTGTGTCAAAGTGCTATTTTTAAAATTATTTATCAAGTGATTTACTAAAGTCATTTTTTAGCTGAATTAAAAGATTTAAAGCCTAAAAATAAAACATCCCATTGACTGAAATATACAGTTAGGTGAAGCTGTATTTAACGATACCTTAGAATTATACTTGAACTTAAAATGAATAGATAATGTGGTATCATTAGACATTCTTCAGCTCTTTGTAATAAGTCAAAACATTAATTATTAGGCTCACTATATGAATTTATACATTATTCATTTTTTTTTAAAAAAAGGGGACTAAACCACTGACTAATTTTTTTTTTCTTTTAAAACCAACTTTGTTTCCCTTATTCTGATCTCATCTCAGCTATTGTGGAAAATAATCAATTTCACAGACAAGGGTAGTATGCTGTACAGCTGTCAGTCTTTAGGTAGGCTCAGTAGGAATGAAAAGAGGAATGTGGTATTCATGGAGTTGAATATAGAGCAGAAGAGATCAACCTTCAGAGGAATTGTAGGAACAGCATACCATGCACCAAGCCTTAGGCTAGTTTCTGATGCACCACTAAAGAAGTAATGAGATTTGCTTTGGCCTTTGTTTCTGACCTCCTTTTTGTTGTTGTTTTTTAATGTGTGGCAAAGCTGGCCGGGGACCCCAGCTAAGACTTTCCAGATGCACTGTGTATTGTAGACACACACACAGAAAACAGAATAATGCAGTTGATCCTGATAAATATGAGAGAAAAATTATTCCCACTGTCATAGCTGTACATACTAGGAAGAGATGTCCAAAGAGACTGGTGAACTCGGGCAATGTCAGGCAGTAAGTCTGTGGAGAGCCAGGAACTAAATGCATCACCTCAAATACCATTTAGTTCTCCAACCCTTGATTTGCCAGATCTCTCCATTCTTTCTGCTAATCAAATTATTTCATGACAGAGTATTCTAGGGTTTTAACCCAATGCCAGAGAATTCAGTGAAAAAGATTGTTTTCTACTGTCAGTCAGCTTTGGGAGAGTCCCCAGATACATCTTCTTAATCAATTTTAGTGAATCTATGTGTAGACTCACCCATATCCGTTACAATTAAATTGTAGCCAAACATCCTTTTCTGACAGCCACTAACACAGACTGCTCTCCCAGCTGCTCTTTTCTCATCTCCCAAGGACAGATAGATCTGCTGCCCAAGTGCCTTACACTCTGTTCCGCTTCAATCAAATAAGAAAGGTTTGTTTTGACTTTAAAAAGCAGAAATTAAAGAGCTTCCACCTGAACAACTTGCTTGGCAGAGCTGAGGTACAAAGTGAGCAGCCTCCAGCAGGAATAAGGTATTTGGGGGAGGCATAGATTGCCCTAATGAACCCTATCACTAACACAACTACTTCCAGAAGGGGCCACCATCCGTGCTGGGATCAGGAGACCCCCAGTCTTTCCAAGAACCTCTGTTTCTGAATCTACATGATTCTCACATCTTTCTTGCCTGAATGGGAAAGTGACAAGATGGAAATATTTACAGCTGTGTAAAGTCAGTTTATTGACTTTATGTCTATTCTTTTGTATATAGCAACACGGATTCAGGTCTGATCTTTGCGAAATAAAGCCACACGTGGAAACTATGCATGTCTGTGCGCACTCCTGCTCAGAAAAGCCCCTGTGATGACCACCATAAGCAAGAGGAAATAAGGCTGACAGCTAAGTCCATCTTGAAAACACCATCAACCCTTTCCAGCAATTAATTCCAGCAGTGATGCAAAGCTGATAGATAACCCCGTTGCAGGTGGGTACAAGCTTCCAGCCTCCCTCAGCCCAGGTGACAATGACAAGGAACATCACCTACTCCCATGCTGCGTCCACCACCTCCAGCCACATCATGTGCTGCCCAGGGCCCCATGCTCTCCACAGGCTGCTCTGCCAGCAGCACCCATAGCACCGGAGCAGAGGGAGGCAGAAGCACTGATCCATGAGGATCTGAGATGCTGATGCTGCAAGAGCAGAGCATGGAAGGGAGCTCATCGCAGAGAGATTTGGCAGGGCAGCGTTTACACGGGACAAAAGCCAAAGCAAAGAGTGCCTGTTGTGAGAGGAATGAGGAGGACATCGATGGCCAGACAACACCGGATGAAGGATTAGCTACAGGAAGGAATAAACTGACAAGGAGAGAATCCTGCCTGGCTGGTAGCAGACATGATTCTGATCACCACTTTTTCAGGGGACAAACACAGACCTGCATAGTAACATATTTCCAGTTGAGTTCTGCAAAGAGGGATTTTTAATAGAGTGCCAGTTCCCTTCAGTTGGAGGGACGTGCAGAGTAATGTCATTGCTGTTGACTGAAGTTGCACACACAGAGTATAAAGCAGCAGTAAATGCCAAGATCTCAAAAATCGTTCTGCATCTGACATTCTCCTGGATTATTTCAAGTGAAAGATAAATGCACTATCTTCCTAGCAGTAATCTTATTTGATACCAACAACATACACAAGTAGTTATGTTTGGAATAGGGTAACTTTCTCACTTTTATGCTTGAAAGCTGGAGATAAAATTATTAAGCATTTTGCATGTAGAGAGTACAAAAAGAGTGGCTGCTCTGCATAGGTATATGGATTGGAAAATAAGAATTTCCTTCCCCAAAGAATAACATGAGAGCTTTACAGCAGAGGTAACGTTTTCATGCAGTAGGCATTATATTTTTGTAAAAGAGTAAAAAGATACAACATATTGATTATTCACCTGTTTCTCTTGACTGGCCAACAGCAGAAAGGGAAGCACTGTTTGGGATTAATTAAAATAAGACAAATCCTAACTTTGCCTTAATCCAGCAAACAGCTATGAAGCTTGTTAGGAAAACTGCTCAAATGTAGAGATCTTTTTCATGTGCCGAATAGTTTGTGGAGCAGGAATGTAAAATCCATTATTAGATAGTGGAAATATGCTTCCATTTCCCACTGGGAATTTCTCAGATGAGACTAAGACAAATGCTGCCTTTGCCTGTTTATTTCACTTTTTGGTGGGAGAACCAATAATCAGCTTTAAAAAAGGCGGGTGGGTGGGGAGAAAAAAACAATTAGCACACACAAACTCTCATACTGGTGATTTCTGTCCTCTAGATGAGATGCAGCTACACTATTCATCTAGCAGTTCTGAGACCTCTGGTGAGCATCAACAACATCCTAAAATAGATCAGCTCCTAGTAAGAGAAAAGTCCTCCATCAGCCCCTTGTCTTTCCTCCCTTCATTCCCTTTCAGTTGCTCTGTATCTACCAGCACAACTGTGGTTGGCAGAGACACCGAGACAAAAGATGAAATGCATGTTGTGCTTCTCCTAACCTCTTGTGGGATTTAGAGAAGCTAATCAGTGTTGGATTCACTTGCATTCCACAGATCATTCTTGTTTGACAGTATCTAATCATAACTGCAGAAATCCCACTGTAGTACAGAGTTTGGCAAACTCATCTTGGAACAGCTCATTTGGTACAAACTTAGATTATACTTTAACTTCAATGATGAGAAATTACTGAGAAGATGACAAGCAATGTTGGTTTTAGATGCCACAAGCTGCAAAAAAAAGAGGTAAGTTACCTAAAACGATCTCATCACATTTTGTAACTTTGTCCTCATAAAATGCAAATTTCTGCAAGTGGATGGTTTGAAAACCCTAGTTTAAAAAGTAAAAGGAAATAAAACCTAGAAAACAACAAATACCAATATTAATCTTCTATGTTTTCTATTACAGATTTCTTTTCCCTCTCCATTTTTTGCTGGTGCTTCTGTACCAAACAATAGAAATTTTAAATCTGATTATAAAAATTGGCCTATTTTGCATTTTTGTCCTGCTCAGATTATAATATTTCAGGCCACAGAACAGAGCAAATCATAACTATAAAGGGAAGGGTACAACAAATGGTCTGAAACTCTGGACTGATGGCAAAAAAAGCACAAATTACTTTTCTGGACAGAAGTTACACATATTTAGAATAACCTATATTTAGCTGAATAATGGATTTTCCAGGTCAGCTGACAAAAGGAAAAGAAAAATGTTGTTTCAGATGAAAACAAAATGGAGTTTCAGGGCAGGGGAGAAATGTGGTAAAAATAATAATGATCAACTCTAAGTGGTGTTTCATATCCTTGTTCACAGAGAGATAAATCATGTATTAAACCCACATACCTGGATCATGCTGTGAACAGGTGTCTCTTTTTTAAGCAGGCCAGCATCATTACTAAAATGTAAAGTTCAAGGTTAAATCCTAGAGTCTGATTCTTTTGCTTCCCAAAAAGACAACTGGGCTTCAGCTCAAGCAGAAGCACTGGGCTGGCCTGCCATGCAGAAAAGGAGAACTGCGCTGTTGCCACTTATGCCCGCACAAGGCTCCTCGCTGGCTCTGCCACAGCTGCTGACGGGGCTGCCAGGGAGCGTGGAGGAGCCAAGCCTGTTAAATGACCCGTGGTGTGGAGCCACCGTGGCACAGCTCCCGGCCGGGGCAGCCCATGCCAAGCTCCAGGTGGGCAGGGCTGGAGAGGGGAGCTGCAGGAGCCTGGCTTGGCTCCTCTCAGCACAACCCTCTGAGCCCACAGGCACAGCAAAGAGGCTCATGTGCCACGACCCTTTCTTAAGTCCCTGCTTCACCTCCAGGGCAAACACAGGCGTGAAGATCCTCTAGATTCTACGCTATGGAGTATTTGGCAGACAAGACATCCCTTTGTTTTTCTGAGGTGTACATACATGAAATACATTTGGCAAGAGAAAGGTTGTCTGTGCTTACAGACCTGCACATCCGCCCGCTCACCTGGCAGGCTGCTCCAGTGTGACCTGTTCAAGTGGTCCTCCAATTTATCACATCAGTAATTCAATTCTGATGTCAATGTTTCAAGGTCTCTTTAGGCATCAGTGAGCACATCCTATAAATGAGATTAAAAAAAAAAAAGGCGCCTAACATTGGCAGCAGTCAACAAAGCAAAGATACGCTAAAATACTTTTTCCAGCTTTACCTGTTTTGATGCCTGGTGATAAACTTTGTCATCCTCTGTTGTCCACGTGTTTGAAGGCACTGAATTCCCCTTTCACTGAATTCCCTTCCCAGCACATCTGTGAAGAGAAACATTCATGGAAATAAAGGGATATAACTTAATTTCAGACTCAAAGACTACACACTTTTCACTATGCCTGAGCCAGTCCTGCCCCCCAAGCTGTCAGTGAGTTCATTCCCTCAAAAGCAATGAGTGTTATCAAAGAGAAAAAACAAAACCCAAAAAAACAAACATAAAAAAAATAAAGTTAACAGCTTCAAAAACACCTTGGATTTCCAGTGCTTTTGGCTTATGATAACATGGTAATGTTCTAAAATTGGCTTGACTTTCTGTAAGAAGCTGTATGCTGTATTTCAGATTTGAAGCTTTCTTACCTATATAAAAATGCCAGTACTTGGAAATATCAAGCACATTAGAGTTATACACTGTCTTAAAGGAAACAGAACATGCATGCTGAAACTACTCGCTTAATTTATGTTTTGAGTACTAATATTCCTTGTCAGAAAACAGGTGGAAGGCAAGTGCATCGGCATCTCTTCTCCACACAGGCACACACTGCTCATGCTCTTCAGCCTCCACCAAACCTCCAGTGTGCAGCTTCCATTGAACTGCCTAATGCCAGGGGCACCTCTTGTACTTCCAAAATAAAGAAACCACTATTTGGAAATCACTGTACAGCACCAGTTGCCCAAGAAGAACAGACATGTCAGTTGTCTTGGAATTTAAGCTCCACGCTTTGGAGCGGGCACATCAGAGGCAGACTTAACCCAAGCAGAAGAATCACAGCATTGACCTCAAGCCCTTCTTAAGATCCAAAGAAACACCCCTTGCAGTGTAAACGCTACAGTCCAAAATCTTCTGAGAGGGGGACACATCCCAAGGCTCAAGAAAAGGGCAGGGGCTGGGAAACAGAGCTGTTTGTTGAGCTAGAAAACAGCATGAAGAGGAGTCAAACAGCAGTTTGAAATGGTGGGGTGACGGACACCTGACAAAAACAACTGAAAAGTGGAGCACAGATTGGAGAAAACCTGGTCAGCATCTCTCATGACCATGAGAGGGGGAGTGGAAGCAGATTAGGTGTCAAATTGAATGAAAATCATGCTTTTTGGGAAGTATTCTGGTGACCAGCATACTTAGAGAGCCCCAAAGAGGTTTCTCATTAAAAGCCCTCAGGCTGCAGGAGCTGCTCAAATGCCCCACCTCACACAACAAACCCAACACTTCTTTGGAGGGATGAAGGCAGACTTTGTTAAACACTGAACTCTGCAAACACCAGGGGAAACACAGAGAGTGTGTTGGGGGGAGATGGGAAGAGCAGTGGGAAAATGGTCATAGAAAGCACCATGATTTGACCAGAGATGCTGCGAGAAAGACTCGGTTTAAAAAGTACTTCAACAATGCATTTAAGAGCACTAGTCTGACTTGAAAGCTACAGATAACTGATTGACAGTTTTCTGAAGTACATTTCAAGTCCTTCCTAAATTCTTGTGTGAAGTCCCTGGACTCAGTGCTTGAGAATGGCAATGCTTTTCCTATTAAAGGTACCCTGGGGGTCACTGTCATTTCCCCATTCCCGAGAGGAGGATTCAGACTGTGCCGTGGTCTCTGCAGGGATCAGAGATCGCTGATGCCTGTCCTCCCTGGAGTAATCAGAACCACAAGGAAAATATTAGAAATAACACTTTCTACAGTGAAGAGGGAAGACAACTCTTAAGCAATCCTCAGATTTACAGGAGTGACTTTTCCGCTGCTCCTCTGACAGAGCTTGTCATTCCTTCCTCTGCCTTATTGTCCCCACAGATCTGGTGCAGCTCAGGGAGCAGAAGCAATCCACTAACAGTGATGAACGCAATATATGATGTCCTCGAAAAGTTCTTCAAACAAGGTTTCTTAAAAATAAAAATTATAGAGCCAGAATCAACATTCAAGGGTAGTCAATCAGACGTCTGAACTATGTCCTACCTTTAAAATATACAGCAGATAACAGTTTTTAAATGGTCCCTGTAAAATCTACTATGTGTACTGTACCTTGACATTAAGTCCCCACTAAAGTACTTACCTTCAGGATTCTCCCCATTTATAGGTCTTTTATTCTGCTTCAAACTAATCAGAGCAGCTGCTCCAGAATGTAAAAAGGAAAAAAAAAAGAGAAAGAAAAAAAAAGAAAGAAAAAAAAAAAGGATGATTTACTGCCAGACTCCCAGTGAGGAAAAGGGCACACACCCATCACTGCAGGCAAGCAAAGAAAAATGATTTGAAGCAAGAGAGGGGAGGCAAGAGGGAAAGAGTGTGGGCTGGGCAGAGAGCTAGTACCTGATAGCTCCTTAATGCATGAACAAGGCCAGTCTGACATCAAGGAGGCTGTTACAGGATTGCAATGGGATTGTGGCATATATATACAGGCAACAGAGATCATTAGTTTCAGAGGACCACTTATTCACCCCTTTCAGTAAAAAGCAGCACATCCTGAGTTCACAAGGCGTGTAGGCACATGCAGAGCTTTGTCCACTGTGGATCCAGACCAAAGTGCCAGAAGGACCTCAAAAACCAGCACTAAGTTTCTTCCTGTTCCAAAGACTTCCTTAATGATTGCCTCAGCATTTGCATCAGAGTTTAATTTTTACTGACCTATTCCTTTATGGAATTTTCCAGGTATCTGCCATTCTGCACACCCAGAACTGAGGCTATTCCCTCTTCTCATTACTGGGCATTTGTGGGCAGGTTGAAAACAGTTTGCTTTTGCCTGTTACATGAAGAACTCTTCAATTTTTTCCCAGGAACTTCACTCTTGGTAGGTTCTTCAATGCTTGGCTGAACATGACAGCTGATCACTAGCCTATTTTGAATACGTGACCACTGCAGAGCTGGGCCATTTCTCAATGAAATTGTCTCTGAGAACCACCAAGATGCCTTAGCAAATAGATCTTTAGGTCTTATCTCTGCGTCCATGGGTCAGAAACAGTTATACAGGTGACGGGTTGCACCTTAGTTATTTATAAAAGTGAAGTTTTCAGTGGTAAACAAGAAATCTGGCTAGAGAGAACTAAAGGGAGTGCTGCTGTGAGCCCAGCTTGGGCTCCTGGAGGACCATTTCACTGTGCCAGGGACAGCACCGCAGCTTCCAGTGTCCTGGGGATGTGCACATCCAGTCTGCAGCAAACCCAAAGTACTCAAAGGCTCACCCTCACAAAAGGCTGCCAAGGGCAGCGGCCTCTTGGCTCACTCCTCCAGTCTTTCCACTGCAATTTAGTCACCCTCTGCTCCCTGTCCAGCCCGGACTGAGATGGCTACAAACACTGCTGTGCCCCTGCTCTGGAGATGTCTTCTCCAACACTGGCAGTTCAGCCTGGTGAGGAAAAGCATATTTGGTCCCTTAGCATGTCACCTCATGTTTTGCAGTAGGAAATTTAGATTGCACATATCTAATTAATGGAAAACAGAGATAAACAAGCAGATTGTTTACTTCAATTATGTGCACAGTGCCTGCAGGGTTACCATTTAAAAACACAAAGAAAGATAACAGTCAAAATGGGTAAAAAGATGCAGACAGGAGTATACAATCTGCAGCTTACCTTGATGACAACTAAAACCCCCTTTCACCAACTGTGAAATGAGGGAGGTTTTTTCTTGGCAAATAAGTATAATACAAAATTTTTCAGCCATCTGTAAATAACATTTACCTGGTGCAGCTTTACATAATTAAATTACTTCCTTATGAGTATTGCACAGACCCATCTGCATAGAGAGGGAATAGCTTGTTTAAAATAAAGACAGAAAAGGAAGAAAAGCAGAAGCTCTCCATTAATTTATTTAAATTTCTCCCAGAGGCAATTTTTCCAGAATCCCCTAAATTTCACGAAGTCAAGCATCTGCTTTCCTTGCAGCTTAACTTACTGAAAGAAGCATTACCTGGACAAACAATCCTCTCTCTAAGCAGCTTAACAAGTTTGTGTAAATGTTTGAGCTGCTATAAAGAGGCAAGAAAGTAATTTCATATCCTATTCAGAAGAGTAAACAATTTTCTTGTTATTTTGAGTCCCTCTGCTATTTGCGCTACCAGATGGATTAGATGAATACCCTGTGGGATGGCTTTTTTGGGTGACATGACTCATGTGTAGCAAAAGGTTCAAAACTGAAAGTGAAAAGTGGTTTCCGATTCAGTAATTTTAATAATTAGGTGCAAACCCAGGTCTTTTGAATTACTTAATTTGTATTTAGTAAGAATGTTAGTGAGACTGATGATCAGCTGCATTTGAAAATTAAAATGGCCAACAATACCAGCACACTGAACTCCCCTCCAGCTCCCCTGTGTAAATGAGCCGACTGCAGAACAAACACCAGTGTTTTCTGTTGCCTTCTGTATTCAATGGATGCCCGGGTTTGGTACTGAGCAGAATTGGTTGAGACATTCGGCATTTTACCTTCCTCTTTTTCATCTGGTTCTTTTATTTGCCTGAGCACTTGTGGGAGTATATCCCCTCCCCTTACAAAAGATAATTTTCAGTTCAAAGGTCTCAATGGGACTGAAGGTATCTCATGAACCAAAATTTAACTCTGTAATAGCTTTAGAAGAAACATTCCATTAGTATTACAGTTAGAGTTCCTCACTCAAAATTAACTGGAGGACCAGTTTCTTTATGGTTTAAACATGGATTTCAGTGACTGCATCAGGAATCTCCAGCAACAGAAAGGATTATGTTTTATTGCATCCATCCAAAACCTGTCTGAGAAAATAAACTTTATACCTTACCAAGTGCCCAGGCATTCCTGTGAAGCTGTGCAGTGATCATCACACCTCAGGTGTAATTGTATGAATGGGATGAAGTTAAATTAACTGCTATTTTACAGTGAGTATCTCTGGATCATTATTTGCATCTTCTCAGCACAAAGACATTGTGTGACTGGAAATAACGTAGTACCAAACACTCCAGGGAAGAACTCACCAGATGTGGTAATGGTTCTGATGGCCAGCATAAGGAGATTGCTGACCCCCAGAAAAAAAGACTTAGGAATAAAGTTTAGACAGGCGTGATCTCCTCTGACAAAAAGAGACAAGCACTTGCTATATCAGAACAAAACAGACAGTTGCTTTCTCAAGCTAGCTGATTGGAAGGAAAGTATAAAAAACAATTGTGACTTCAGTATTTCTGAGCCTGCACAGTCATTTCAGAACACGTGGTTCATCGAGCCTCATCTGCCTTTACCCTGCTTAGCACCTCTTAGCAGGAATAAGGGAAAGACATATGGTCCTAAAAGCTAAATGTTTTTCTTGGTATAGTCTTCACTTCATGTTTTGAAGGAAGTTGCCTGCTTCTGCTTATGAAACACAGCCCCCTCTGAATTCTAGCTAAAACATGAAGTTAAATTGCTTTTAAATTAACTGAATAGATCTAATAAGTGTGGCATGTAAAATCCTAACCAGTTTTGTAGTTAAGTGTATCTCATAACAACACAGCATCTTGTGGAATTGAGATTTACAGGCTAAGTTTTGCACCACATCAAAATAACTCATCTATTTCAAGCTTGGCACCTTTGAGTTTCATGGGGCATCCCTTCTGTATACTGCAAACACACAATGAGGAATAACCCTGCTGAACCTCTCAGTGCCATTCATTATTATACATCCTCCCATCACACTCTTGTTTATTAGTCTGTTCTGAGAATTAAGTGGATTTTATCTTGCCTAATATTGTCTCAAATCAAAGTCCCCTTATGCCTGTAATTATTTCAGCTGCCCTTTTTTGCCCCCTTTCACTTTCGGCTCTAGCCTTATTTGAAAGATGATTTTGCATCTGTTTCTTCAGCTGCAAATGATCAGTAATAAGAAGGCTGGAAACAAGAATACAGTAAGCAGGGAGGCTGCCGTGTTATTAATATTTATTTCACGCTGGTATCTAGAGGCATCAGCTGAGCCAGAGTCCTATTGTGATAAGCTACACAGCCGTGTAGTACATGACAGTCCTTGCCCAAAGGATTGCACCATGAGGGATACAGGGATTCTGGAGAGGGAGAATTCATATTGCAAGTTTACTTGTCTAATGCAAACTCATTGCATTTTGACTTCCCAGCAGAGGCAGCCTGCGCTCAGTGAGAGCGTGGTACATGTTTGATAATGAAAGCACTTACATTGTATCCTCTACAAAGGGAGCCGGTCCCTGCTGTCACAGAGCCCTGTTCAACATTTACCACAAAGCTACAAACAAACCCTTCCCAGCAACTGCAACGTGGTCAAAAAATAGGCCATCATATGATGAGAGAGAGCTACACTGCTGGCAGTAGGGAGGGGTAGAAACGCTTAGTACTCCAGGGAGCAACCTGCCTGCTGGGCAGCCATGGAGAGGCAAACACAGACCCCACACTCACATGTAGCCATCACTTCAAAGCATGAAGCATTTCACTGATCAAAATCACTACAATCCAGGCCCTGGGGAGAATGTATTAGGTATTAAATGTCCTATTCTCAGAAAATTAAAGTGCTTACATTAACAATGTCATCAAGAAGAGAATATTCCAGTCACATCCAGCAGATAAATAAAAGATCTAAATCTCAATTATAACATAAAAAAATCAAAGCACTTAAGTGACTTGGACACAACAACTTGATCCTCACAACCAGCTGTGTACAAGTGCCAGGACAAGCCATTTCAGCACCTGAGCTCATCCCTCTCCTCTCACCTGGCAGACAGTTCCTGCTCCGCATCTTCTAAGCCACCTCCTCCTAAACAAGCCCATTTGGTCTGTGCCATGGGCTGCCTCCTGCTCACCTCCCTGCTCCGAAGCTGGACAGTCCACAAGAGCCCCTGGAAGGGGAGGGGCACATTTGTTTGCCTGCATTTCTCTGCTGGGAACAGTTTGCTTGAAATAGCCCTGTTTCCTCAAGAAAAGACAGGATGTTTGCTAAGTAGGCATAAAGGTGGGTCTACAACAGCTCTGCTCACTATGTGCGTGACCTTTTCAGCAGGGGAAACAGGGCAAGGTCAGAAGGAGCACTTCAAAGTAGACAAATAGCTTCACCATGAACGAGCACCAGTCCCATGAGCACTTTCTTCCTTAGAGTACACTTAGAGAAACATAAAAGCAGCCAGAGTAAAGGAGGAGAAACAGTGATGGATCTGCAACTTGAGGCATTAAAGGACATTAGTCAGACCTTGACTACTTGTCTTCAATTAAAGGTGTAATATTAGAATTCGTCACCCCAGATGCAGGTGAGACCATTTTCACCAGTTCCCACAAGCTCACATCTTACACCCAATTTTCTTTGGTGATTAAGGAAACGGTTTTACCTTTCTTGCTAGATAGATCAGCTGCCCACAATGATTTCAATGACAGGTTATTCAAGCATCTTTCCCTTCCTGCCTGTGCATCCCTTTCTAATTATTTTTCTGGTTTTGGGCAGGTCAGTCTCCTTCACCTGCCTATATTATACCTCAGGCATATTTTTAATTGTGTAATAGCAGGGGAGTTCTAACACACAACAAGAAATGGAGCACAGGTGACTGCAAAGCTGCAGGCTCCTGCAATGCTTCGGGATGAACAGAGCTTAATATGGTTTTAACACAATTACCCCATTATAAATTTGTCTGATTCTTGGCCTTGCATTTGCATTTCCTTTGATGAAGTCAAATCCATCACACACTACGAAAAGCAGTAGTAGGGGGTATATTTATCAAACATTTCAAAATGAATCATAAACTTTAAATATCCCAACTTACTGTAGACTTTGGGAGATAGAAAGGATAGAGAAACAGCTGAATAGAAGCAGTGCTTGAGCCATGAATATGACACAGCACCACAGCTAATTCTGGTTCAGAACAAATGCATTAAACATTTATTTCACCAAATGTTAGTTTAAAACAATCATTAAAATCAGTTTTCTCTCTGTCCACTGGAGAACTGTTATTCATTCAAAGTTGATGAAGCTTCCCTAATTTCAACATCATTATTCTAAGCTCATGTAACAGAAGCCATTATATTTTAGATTCATGTTGCTCAATCCATTTCTCACACTTTCCATCTCCTGTTACAGACCTTTATACTGATCACAAACATTTCATTTTAAAATGAGTCTCCTAATGACCCTCTTCTGGAAATATATGTACAGCATGTATGAGGGGAGAAAGTCAGCTTAGAGCAATATGCACAGATTGATTATTTCTCAGCCAGATCATTTCTGCTCTTTTTTCTTCAGACTTTGTTTAACTAGTCATTCATCATAGCATTTTGCCAAGCTATTCACTTCCCCTCTCAGCTGAAGGTGAAGATGTGGGCCCACATTTTCCCACAACTCTCTTATTTCCAAAGTATAATTCCAAATGAACCGGAGGCTGGTCTATCCCTTGCTGCTGCCTGGTGGCACCACTGAATGCTGACAGACTGGGGGTCCAGCTTGGCTGGCTGTTGGTTCCACACTTCCTTTCCAGCACGAAGGCTGAGGCACTGAGCACCCCAGGTGCTGGCTGGGCTTTTCAGAGGACAAGCACAGGATTTGCAAGCTTGGGCAATGGTCTCTGCTGTTGGCCAGCACTGAACCAACTGGAGGACAGCAGGGATGATATCTTAGTTAATAATGACTTCTGAAAAGGGCAACTGAAGCCTTTACCTTTTGAAATACATTATTTTACAGTAATTAACATAAAGATCTTATCAGATTAGGACTAAGAAAATTGCTGCCATCTACTGCTGGAAAGAAATATGTGAATACTGAAAGCCTCTTCCAAAAATAAGCTATGAACTACAATTACCTTAGGAAGTTTATTTCAAGTGCCAGCCCAGCTCTGAAAAAGGGGGTTGTCACACATAAGCAAGAGGGATGTGACCCTCCAGTTTGGTGGTCAGGGTGTCAGGCTGGGCAAGCAGAGTGCTCTTCCTGCTCCACAAGCAAACATTTCTCTTTAATAGAGAAAGAAAACAGTAAGGCTAGCAGGCCTCCTTCACACTACACTGTGCAGAGCTGGGCTCTAAATACATCTTCTGGTGCCTGAACAACTAGTTGTGACACACAGACACTTCTCATCCCCAAGTAACAGGACAGGCAGGAAAGGCCTCAAGTTGTGCCAGGGGAGGTTTAAATTGGATATTAGAAAAAAAAAAACACCATGGAAAGGGTTGGCAAGAATTGGAAGAAGCTGCCCAGGGCAGCGGTGGAGTCACCATCGCTGGAGGTAGTTAAAAGGCATGTGGAGCTTGAGCACATGGCTTAGTGGTGGGCTTGACAGTGTTACATTGATGGCTAAACTCCATGATCCTTAAGGACTTTTCCAACATAAATAATCCTATGTTTCTGTCAGATAACTTGCCTAGGATGATTCAATGCAAGACAGCTGTTTCTAGGGAAAAGTCCACCCAGCCAAGCCAGCTGGAAGTGCTGCTAGTGTCAGTTCAACCACGGGTTTGGCACCAAATCCTTCCAAGCAACTAGTAAGTCCTCCAGCTCACTTACGAGCTTGTACACACAGCACTTAATAGAGTGGTTAGGTGAGCAATTCCTGCCAAGCAGCTAGTGAAGAGATGAGCAGTTAAGAATCTGTCCCTCTAAATACAGATTTAAGTATGTATTTAACAGCTTTTCTGAATCAAGATGCTGATGCATTTTAAAGGGGGTGGGGAGAAAGTGTTTTATTTGTATTTTCCTGGCACAACCAGGTGCCTGAATAATGTTTTCCCAGTAGGAGGAAACCATAGAAAGCTTTTTTTCCTCCTAGGAAAAGAGTCAACAGTCTTCCAGTGACACAGAAATCAGCCTAACAGAAGCATTTATGTCAGGTTATCCTACAAGGAGCTTTTCAGCTGTATTACCCAGAGAAAAACATCTGTACAGTATTTGCCTGCCAGGAAAATTGCATTTTCCCAAAGGAAAAATTTTTATAACCTTTTGCTGACAGGGAAGTAATAATTATCCACATAGGAGCATACCATTAGAGTTCCCTTGACAATGACTGATTGATTTACTTATACATATTTGCCATGGAAGCGAAAAAAAAACTCATGATGAATAAAATGCTGGTAGGTTTCCTTTGCTAACAGAGCTACAGCAGAAGGGGGAAAAAAACCCACAACCCAAAACCAAACCATGAGCTGCAATGGCAATAGAGCACCTGAAAGCACAAACACCATAGCAAAGCAAAGAGCCACAGGCCAACAGAGATGCTGCCAGGGACTGAGCACACCCAGCCAAGGACGTGCTCAAGTGCAGCCCTGAGGAAAGCACCTCACACCACTGAGAAAAGGACCTCGAGTTTAACAACGCTGTGTCTGCTCTGCCTGCGGGATTCCCGAGGCAGCGCATGAAGGCTGGAGGAGAGGGAAAACAAGAGAAAAACTTGCAAAGTTATTCTCTAAGCACTGCTGTGGCATCCTTCCCATTGATCTCCCTTTCAAGTGAGCTTAAGAAGCTGACACGGTGCCAGAAATTATGTGAAACACAGTTTAACATACTCATTAGTCTGAAAACAGGAGAATGCCACAACTAAGCACAAGGCTACCACTGTAGTGAGATGAAAGCAAACGCTGATTTTTCTTTAAACGTTGTGGGGGTTTTTAATGCTTCCTTGTCTATTGTCACACGAGTCCTGCTGTGTGAATCAAAACCTCTAGTCCCACAGCTCTTTTATAAAAAGACAGTGTTACTGTTTTATGGGTTCCTCTCGGATGAATATCACTCCTAATTTTTTCATCTTCCCTATGGATGTCCATTTCTCCTGGCCTTTGTCAGCCCTGTTAAACACGCTCATTGGTCAGGGGTTGGGCGGATGAGAGAATAATTCATATCACACTGATATCTTCATGGGCTTCACACAAAGTTTTTGAAATCAACTATTTTCAAGACCCTGGCTAGAGAAGCAACCAGAAGAACTTCTCTCCACATCCACAGTGGTGCTAAACATTGTCTTCCTGCTTTTGCAATGTTCTGTCTAGTCTGTGCTTTCATTCTCAGTGCCCTGGGAGCTAATTCCCTAGCCTTGGTGTGAGGAAGTGATGGTTAGCCCTCTGGTTATGGCATTGGGGAGTGAACCATGAGACATGCAACCTCCCATCCTACTGCCCAAATCGCCAGCCAAACAAGCAAGGCCATGTCAGGGTCACACTCCATGATTTATCCAAGGCCACGGCTAACCTATGGCTATTTTTTGGCTCATATTGGCACCTAGCTCCTTTCAGAAGCTGAATGAAAGAAATTCCCAGAGCACTGGATATTGTGGAGACAAAACTGCATCCTCACCCTGGTCAAGAAGCATCCCTTGGGCTTGGGATGTCCTTCAGGTACTCAGCTGGAAGACAGAGATTATTTCAGTCCCTGTTTCAAGAACCATTCAGATACTGGCCATAAAATAGTCAATGAAAAAGTAGCCTTGGGTCAGAACATACCACTGCCCTGTCCTACAACACCAGGTTTTCGGAGCATAACCTTTTTTTTTCTTGGACCCAGTGATTCCTGAATTCTTCTGCACAGCACCCAAACTCAGGGCTCTGCCACCTCCCTCCTGGAGGGCTGGAGGCCAAAGGAGCTGCTTCTGATGAAACAGGACACAGAGGTTTGTTGAAGCATTGACTAAATAAAGATGGTAGAATCAGGCTTGAAATTTCCATGAGAACATGATCATAATACTTGGCAGAAAAATGTCTCCTGGCTCCCCTAGATTATTTATATCTTTGATTTCTGCTAACAGTCCTGTCAAATGGGGATAGATTTATTATTTTAATTATCTCAAGCTTTTAGAGATTTAAACATCTGTTATAGGTGTTCAATAAGTATTAGAACAGCAATCAATTTTTTTCTTAAACAGGGGAGTGATTCATCACACTCTGAATAGATAAACTCACTATAGTCAATACTGGAAAGATACTTTGAAAGAAAGCAGGAGGCTTTTTTAATTAGCTTCTGGTTAATTCTGTTTAGGAAGTCTAAATGAAACATAACATTTAGGAACACTTAAAGTCATTTAATTACAGGATTTGGTGTGTTCTCCTCAGATCTTTCACTGACAAAGCAGCAGTGCTTATGGATTACCTGTATTACTTATGTTGAACATCCTCTGTCTCATAGGGCTTTCCTGCTTACGTAATAGATTTATCAGTTAGCAGTGATGAACCATCAGAAGAATTCAGCCCAGAGCTTTTCTTGATGTGATTTACATCCCTCTTGGGCATCACTTAACATCAATAAAAATAAAAAGGAGGAGACTTCCAGGTTTGACCTGGCACAAAGTGCTGTGTTGAAAAAACATGTCTTGTGGAGACCACAGATAGATCTTGGAGAACTAGCCTTTGTATCTAGCATCTATCCTGATATGAATGTTCATGTCTATAGTAACACGCAAAACTGTGAGACTTCATTCTCCAAATAACTTCTCTAAGTCAGTGTCAGCATAAAAGGGTCAAAGCAGTGGGAGCCCAGGACACAAGGGGCAGCTTGGTACTACGTTTATCGACTGCTAGTCTATTCATAATGCTGGAGCTGGTCACAGATCAACACTTCCAGAGGATTTATATGGACTTAAATTTCAGGTCCTTGGGCAGAGCTCCTAGCTCAACTCCTACTTCCTCCAATGCACCATCAGCCCTACTCAGGGAGCAAGACCCACTGGTGCTCCAAAACCACCTCACCTCATTCAGGGTCTTAACAGGGGCACTGAAGAGACAGCGCTAAGAAGCCCAGTGCTGGCCCTGAGGGAGGCAGAGGGGCCAGCAGACAGCACAGGTGCTGCACAGGTTTCTCTAGCCCAGCCCAAAAGCTCACCAAGCTCTCCAGTGCACAGCTCCCTGTTCACTGTCACCAGGGGCACAGCCACTGAAGCCTCAGAGCTGTGCCACTCCCTCCCAGCTCTGTCCTGTCATCCGTTATTGGCATTTCAGGGGCATGCATCTTAACAGATGCCACCAAGGACTGGTGACCATCGCAAGCCAGATGTCTAAACAGAGGAAAGTTTTACCAGGATATCTGAAAGATGCAGTGAGCAAAAATAAATACCACAGATCTGACTATTGCTCCTCAACTGAAATCAGACAGCTTTTAGCTCAAACTACCCCCGAAAGCAATGATAGGAATATAGTTCTCTCCTTTACAACAGATTTTATCCGTTCCCAAACCGTAAAGTCAATCCCTTCTGTAATTGACAGACAAAGGCAATATTTTTAGGATTGAGAATCCAGGTGCAAAACCAAAGGCCAGCTACCAGTCTTAATAAATTCACCATCAGTTCCAAGAAAGCCTTTGGCTATGTATTGAATGGCTGAAAATTAATATACTGGATTTGTCAATTGGTAGGAATTTAATACTGGACATAAACCTGTTCATTGCACCAAGTTCCTGGCACAATGCAGGTGTTGGTTTCGCTCCACGTCAGTGCCATTCCCATGGGCTTCAGAGACAGGATGAAACTAGACCTACTACAGCACCCTGGAGAAAGAGCGAGGAAAAAACTTGCTTCCTGTCACTCTTGAGATTTGTTCCACAGCTGTAGCCAGGGTTTGCTGTGCTTCTAGTGCCAGATCTTGCTCATATGTTCCAAACAATCAAATTATTAGAATTTGGTCCAGAAGAAAAGGCATGGCTCTGAGGAAAAAATACAAAGCAAGACATGTTTTCAGTGCTAGAAGCATGAGATAGAGCCAAAATTCCACTTCTCTCAACTTCCACTAGTTTTTCCTAATTACATGTGAAGTTCTGGGCACAGGAGCAGAGAACCTTCTTTTTTTTTTTTCAAAGCTCAGACTGAATTTGCAGGATTGGCAGTTTTGAAAAATATTAGAAGGCTGAGCAAATGTAACAGCTCATTGAAGAAAATAAAAGGATCATTTTGCTATTTTTTTTTTAAATAAGTACACACAGGTTTTTTGTTTGTTTTCAACTGAACCTAATTCTTCTAAGTCAGGATCATAAAATCAAGTGGATAAAAAAGATTTGTAAATTACCAAAGGCAAGAAACAAACTTTATACTTAGCTGTGCTGGTTATAGCAATTTCCATAGTAATTATGTTATGCACATCATCTAATAACTTGTCTAGAGTAAATTCTCTACTTCATTTTAGTAGGAACTCAGGAACATATATTTAAGAAGTTATAAGGAAACAATCGCCTTGGGGAGTAACACTTGCTACGTGTACTAAATTCTAAAACAATACTTCTAAGAAAGTAGATTTTCTTTTACGACCAACATTATTAATTGAGAGCTGGAAACAAAACATGAATTTTTTTATTAGTCTCATCTCCTAAGAAGAGGCAGGCACTCTTTGTGCCCTCTGTCCAACAACACCAAGGAATTACTGAATTTGTTGACCAATTTAATTTAAAATCAGCAAAAAAAAATGTCATTCAGAAAGATATTGAGTTCCTACAAGTTTGGCAAGTGTAAGAGTCATACTAGGGCACACAAAGAAAAACAGGCAGCAAGCTTTACTTAATAAAAGAAGATAACGTATTTGGAGGGAAAATCCCCTTTTAATTCCTGTCCTATGCTGATCCCTATTGCCTAATGTCAGTCACTAACCGTCAACCCAACACAAATGTTGTCTGCTATATCCATCTTTGCATCTGGTAAAGGACACAGAAAATGCAGGTTAAAGGCAATTCATGCTCTCAAACTTATAATCTAGGACAACGATCTACTCAAGGCAGTGTCATGAACCTTTTCCCATCCCTAGAAACGCAGGGTCAGAAGTGCACAGCTTCTGCCTTGCTTTGTGCTCTTGTCCTAGAACGAGCAGTCATTACCTTCAGCCAGCAATTCCAAATATCAGTGACCAGGAACGTTAAGATATATCTTGGTCATTTCCATAGCAGCTGAGTTTATTTAGTGCCTCCTTGTCTACAGTGCCTGCAGTGGAGAAAGCATCTCCTGTTCTGCCTAGTGAACAAGGCATTCAAGTAATTAAGTTATACTGAAATGCAAGCTAATTAGTAATGAATTAAGTTTGTGAACTCTGACTGTTGTGTGGCATCTCTTGATTTCAATGTACTTTCAACAGATTTGTCAACACTTTCTCCGTTTCTAGCGGGGGGGGAAATCCTTAAATAAAGTAAGAATTGTGTAGCCTCGTGAGGAAACAAAGCTAGTCAAAGGGCACAGAGAGCTAGTCCCCCCTTGGTATTGTTAAAGTTCAGTAACGTTTTTATGTCATTGAAACATATACTGCTATATTACCTACATGCCCATGCAGCTGCCTGACATTTTAAATTATTAGCAGAAAGGACTTGTGGTGACATAAGGCTCAATCCTGACAGAATAAAAGACCAAGAAAGCATTAGCTTTGTCTGTAGGATCTCAAATCACATTGTAAGATAAATAAGTCTGAGAACAAGTCCATACCATGAGTTCAGCCTCACCAAAATGCAATAAAAGCATCACTGGACTATCTGTGCTGATTACTTATCTGTTTTCCCCAAGTCCTTTTTATCTTCAGTCTCCATTCTTTGAATGCCTCTTACGCCATTAAAGACTGGTGGGAAAGAATCACAGCCATCAGCCATAGTGATGTGACATTTCCACTACACAGACAATGTACCTATGCAGCAGTTGCTCCATGTTTCTGTCTTTTGCTGTGAAATACAGAAAAGAGATCAGCCTCCAAGAAGTTTCTTGAGGCATTGGAAACCCATCCTGAAGTCCATCACAGCAGGGATTCAGACTTGAACCTGCTACCCATCCAACCAAGCATCACAGATGCAGTGGCTGCTCAGAGATGAATTTCCATATTCATGCTGTGGTTCTGAATAACCTTCCCCCACCTGTCCCAGGTGCCTGTAAGGGATCCTAGGATCTCTGCATTTGCCCAAAGCAGGCCATTAGATCCAGAACCTGATGCCTGACTATATTCTGCGTTCCCAAGTTCCTTCCGCTATAGGTCGGGATGCTTTGCTCTTACCCCATGGAGTATTACAGAGCTTGACCCATTCCCAAATCAAAATGACTCAAGGGTGGCATTTCTTCAGCATCAGATGTCACTACTGACCCTCAGAAATCTTTCAAAAAGAAGCAAAGCCCCATTGCGTCAGGTGCAGCTCCAATACAGGGGACAGTCAACAGTCCCAGCAGACAAGAACTATGAGGAGAAATAGCAGCAAAATGGTGAGTAACACCCTTAGGGCTGCAGTAGAGAAACTGGATACAGAACCCAGGTGTCCTGGCTCGAAGCCCTGTGCTTATAGCATCACATCACTAAGCCAGGCACACAGATGATGCAGTTTGAAGCCTATCAGTCTTCATGTCAGGTGCTACCTCAACTAACATAAAGTAAAGCTGTCATTGTAACTTCTCCCAAATTTCTGTACTTTTTTTGGCCTTGCCAGTCATCTTAGAAAGCAGTCCACAAACACTACTACATTGGACTCTTTCTATTTGCTCCTTCTCTCAGAGCTTTTGCCTCATCTTTTCCAAACGTCATCCAATTACAGGTGAATAGAAAATCAAAGACACGTAGCAGTTTTGGATGGTGTTACACCTCTTCTATCACTCACAGCCTTGGGCTATCCATCGAGGATCATGCTAGATTGTTTCACACTCAGGTAATTTAATTTAGTTCAAAACAGTCCTCACAGCAAAACATGACTTTGAAAAATCAGTCAGCACACTGTTGTCAGGAAACTTACCCTAACTACTTTCTATTTCCAAGCTGATTGCAAAAGTCTCTCTTGCCTTTGACAGCTGGCTGTGCATAAGAGGAAACCAGCATCCAGAGAACACAGCTAAAATCAGAGAGCAAGGTTAAGAGGAAAAACAGCAGGGAAAAAAGATCACAGTTTAACATCCTAGTCTTCAAAGGCACTGCTGAGTTACAGGAGGTCTGTAAATGCTCTCTGAGAGAACAGGTCACTGTGAGGTCAGAGAGAGGAAGAAAACCTGATGAAAGATCAGCAAAATGAAGGAGGGCTGTAATTTCACCTAAAAGGGAAGCTCCGAGTTTGATGAAGCTGTTGGGGCAGACGCTACCATCCATCAGAACTTTTCTTCTTCCCTGTTGAGAATGAGCAGATTTGTAAAAGCTCCCCAATCTTCAAAGATTGTCTCATAATAAGGCACAACGGTATCGGCTGCACAGCAAGGCGGCAAGAGTTAAGGTTGCCACAGTAACCTCCTGAGATGTTACGGAAGAGATTCTTCACAGGGGCTTAAAAGAGGAAGGGGACCAAATCACACAGACAAAAAGCAACAGGAATTGAGTGCCTCCCACCTCCCAGCTTTCCTTGAGGGAGGAATCCATTTAGCCATCCATAATAGGTTCGTCTGGTCTATGAAGAGACCCAAACCAACTACATCTTGGCCTGAATCCTGCAGGGACTTTCCTGGTGGAAGGAGTAGCTGAGGGCGCTCTGAAATTGATACGCATTTTTCTTCTGCATCAGACTTTGCAAGACAACTGCAAAATCATATTCCTTCAAAAAATGGACACAGCCCAAACTTTCATGTGGGGGTAAAGACACAGGGCCGCAGCTGTAGGAGGACTGTAATTCTTCAATATTTTAGGGTCTTTAGAAAGACCATGATTATTTTATGACCAGACACAAGACTTGCCAACAGCTCAGCTTCTTCCTCTCTTTGCTGGCTATTGCATGGCTGACTCTTGGCAGGATCCTAATGAACTAAAGAAACTCATTCCATCCTTCTTTCTCTAGAAATTCACTATACAATAAAATAAGTAGAAATCCAATTAAATTAACTCTTTTTCCCACCCTGCTATTGCTTCTTTCCCACTCTTTTCCCAACCCTTTTCATTTTAATCAGACATTTCTGATGTAGAAAACAGGTGTGAGGCTGACAGAGGGGGATTGTGATGGAGACATGCTCAGGTGACAGAGAAGCTCTCTGAGATTCTTTTGCATTCCACTAGAAGGCAAAAATGCAATAGAGACACCTACATGCTCCATATATTCCCAGGCTGAGACCTGCAGAGAATAAGCTCCCTCCCCACTGGCCTTGTGCAGATGAGATGCTACAGGGACTGTTTACACTGACTTGGCCCCACTTGAATTCTCCTGCCCAGAGGAGACTTCTGACTGGTCAAGCTAGACCCAAATGCCTGAGCTCTACAGAAGAGATGAAGACTTAAACTGGCATATAATATTTCATAACCTTCATTTATCCCTCACTCTGGGTGTCAATTCGCACGTGGCAACTCAAGCAAGAAGTAAAAGGTTCATTTCAAGTGTATTCAGTGATCTGTGAAGACCCTGTTCTTACTGCCCCATGGGTAGCGACCTCCCACCACCACCTTATAATGGGCAAGAGAGAGGTAAGACTCTGGGAAATGTGGGAACAATATGCAAGATCAGGACTTAAACAGGGACAATAAAAGCTAAACGAGGTGAACATGCCAGTGCAAGAACATCTGCTTTATTCTAGGGCTGCAGTTCCGTACCTTCACAACAGCACTACATTAAGTTATTGTAGCCAACATCAAAAAAAATCCAAATAATTTTTTCTGACAAAATACTATTACCACTTTTTACTAAACAAAGACTCCTCCAGACCACTCCCTATTCAAGGGGTCTGGATACAAATGAGGGCTTATGGTGAAGTCCCACACATCTACACAGGCACCACCATTTGAAGAAGCGATTCTCTGTTCTGATATTCCAACAAATGTTCTTCCCCTGAAGTGCAGGAAAGACACATGGTGAGGAGCTTGTACAGAGCATATGGTGCTGAAATAGCAAGCTGATAAGTCTTTAACAGCTTTTGACAGTGCTAAAAGATCAATTATTGCAACATAAATATTAAGAAGTTCCTCCAGCCTTTTGCTGGAATGAATGTATATTTAAAAATCAGTGTTTCCCTTTAATAGCAGCCAACTTGCCTCAGAATCTCAAAGTTATGCAGCCTCACAAAGTTAAATTAAATGCTCGATTGCTGTATGTTTACATCCCCAGCTGCTACAGAAGAAGCCCAGCAAATGCAGCCCAAACTCCGGAAGCCACTGAAGCTGCAGGCACCATGAAAATGGCCCCTGACCCTTTGTTAAAACTAAAGGGTAAAATGGAACTGCCATTGCTTTTCTTTCCTTACCCTTCCCTGCAATTGCAAGGGTTTACGGCAAAAATAACCAAAGATGGCTAGAAAAGTATTAGGTGAGAGGATGACCTCCCAGATCATGCTGAGCCAGCTGAGATGCATAAGGTTTTATTCTCCAAATTTCTCAATCCATGAGATTTGTCTTGGATTAATATACGTGTGTGTGTGCATACACAGACTGACACTCCTACTAGCCCTAATTTTAGCCATTAAACAAACTGACAGCCCCATTTCAACAGCTCTCTGTGGCAAGTCAGTGGAGTTAGACAATGATGATACAGGTTTGCTACTGAAATTGATACACTGTATGGCATTCTTTGTGAAGATTTGATGACAGAACAATACATAATGACCCTGGGGTCCAGTTCCAAGCAGCAACATCCAGATAAACTGCCATGTTATGGTTCTGAAATTATTCATATGGATCCAATCTTATTACTTAAGGGCAACTTACTCCAGTAGCACATCAGCATCTTCCTCTGGAAAGCTTCCTATACAGGGGAAGATATCTTAGCATGCTTTGAGCTTTAAAAAAGTGCCTGTCTTTGCTGACTGCAGTAGGTAGGGCTGTTAGAAACTCTATGCATTATTTATAACAGTGGGATCATACAGTGATAGCAGTGAAGGTCAGGGCTTTGACGTGCATCAACAGACAGACACTCACTTGCCATGTGAACAGTTAAAACCAACAGAGAGAGGGAAAGGGATACAAAGAGTAATGAATGCCAAAGTTCCAGTGCAGCACTGATGAAAAGCCAAAGGGAGTTTCCTTGCTCCCAGTCCAGTGCATGCCCTGCCAGGCCAAATCACTGCCCTGCTTCTTACTCATTTCAAACCTGCCCATATTTGACTCCCTATGATCCAGACTCCCAACATGCCCCGAGGGCACGGCCAACCTTATACACAACAAACCACCCCATGCACAGGTATTGTTTCAGTGGAACATTTCTATCCACATCTAGTGCTCTATATGAGTGCTATAGTTTAAATAAAGCCAAACCTGCCAATTACAAATATTGTGTTAATAATAAAGAAAAAAAGCTTAGGTCAAATCTAGCATGGAATGGTGTGAAAGAGCACCTCCACATATAAAATGCCAAGTGTGTCGCTGATACCTCTCCCACATGGGAATCACCTATTTGCCTCTGTGACTGTTCTAGCTGGAAAGACATGCCTTGTCTTCAGGTCTCGCACCATCTGCCTTTCCCACCTGTACCTTTCCGCTTCACCCTAATTGAAACCATTTAGCCTACACCATTTTCTGCCACATCCAAGATTTGGTAAGCTGGATTGTTTTAACTTGGATGAATACATATAGCTTCCCCTTTTCTCCGTGCCATTTTGAGCACAAATCATTAGCTAGCACAAGCACAATAGCTGTTATTGCCCTTTGCATCTTATCACTTAATGGTAGCCTTGTCCAGCAGTCCTAAGTGTTGTCCTTTCTTAGCAGCTGTGCTTATCTTGGTTGCAAATGCCGAGGTAGATCCGCCTGCTCCTAAGCATCCTTAGCTCCACTGCCTTCTGCTCTGACCTTCAGGTCAGACCTGAGGCAAGGTTTACTAACACAGGGACATGCTGTTATTTACTATCATTTCCGAACTAATTTGGGGTACAGACCAAAAAACAAATGCAGCAGCATCTCCAATGAATGAAAATACGAGTGATAGCGAGGAGCATATCCAAAGGACACGGCTGCAAATTTCTGCACAGATCAAGCAACACCTGCTTAGCAAGAGCTACAAGAACTCCACACAGCAAACTGCCATGTCCTATGGCAAGTGTCCATCACTCATGGCAGTGCAGAGGGAAATCTTGCCATTTTAGTCTTTTTCTGACCTCCCAGCTACACTGGAGGGTTATCTACAGGAAGCTCCAGCTGAAAAATAGCTCTTACACCCTGCACACTGCCAACCTCTGGCACTGGCTCAGAGAGGAAACAGAAGTGAGGGAATCAGTCCTATAGTGACTCAGTGTTCTGTGCAGCTGTGTAACTTCCTAGAAACACTCAGTGCTGAAACTATTGGAAGAGGTTTTTTAGTTGGAAAACACTACTTTGAACAAGATAATTTATGCAAGATCAATTGTAGCATAACACCAACTTTAGCAAACAGACAAATAGGAAAAATGCCCCTTTTTATTTGGAAATAATCATTCCCCATTTCATATAATTTGTACTATTCACAAAATCATCTCTTCCAGAATATGAAATGTCATAGTAAATAAAATATCTTGATTTCACACCTTAAATCATCCACAGCAATTTTGAGGCACCTTGTCAAGGTTACAATGTTCCCTCCTGGGAATAGGAAGATTGAGACAATTAGCAAACCTTCAGCAATGACTTATTAATATGTCAGGCAACATTGTCTAACAAATAACAAAATGAAAAAGGAAAACAAAATAATGTGCAAAATAATATCTACTAACTCTCTTTCAATTTTTTTTAATGCCTCTGGCATGCACAGCCGGTCAGGCAGCTGATGGTGTGTGGTGGCAGTTGGGGATGGGGAGCATGACTTGAAGTTGGCATGGGAATTCTTCAGTAATTTATGAGACTTTAAGTGAACCTGCCATTATCTGCCAACCTGTGAACAGTTTCTCTGCTTTTGGTCATTGGCAGGAACGTTTCTCATTAAAGATTGAAGATCATAATTTCTATATTCCAAACCAACCAGCTGAAGTAATTAACATTGCATGAGCCAAAAGTAATCAAGCATCACTTCAGGAGGTTTTCTGGATGTTTTTGTTGGTTTGGGGCTTCATTCTGGTTTGTTGTTTTTCTTTTTAAGTTAGCTTTGCAAGCACATTCAGAAAAGTAAGGAATTAATACCCTGCCTTGAACCAGTCAGGTGAAGTGCAGCACCTGCCTGTTCAGACATTTTATTCTCAAATGCAGGGCTGCAGCTCCTGAGCTTCCCTTTAGCTCCAGCTGCAATGTGCCAGACTGCACATTTCAGATGGGCACAAGTGGAGATGATAATGCCATGGAAATCAGACTCTGCAGGTCACCTAGCAAGGTCGGGGCAGCACCTACCTTAATGAAAATCAAACAGTGTGTACCACAACCCTTCATTCTTGACAGAGCCTAAAATGTCAATGGAAATGTCTGAGTAAATAATACAACGCACAGAAGGTGAACCTGAGGGAGGACAGGATTTCAAGGAACAGTTTTCCCCAAAGTAGAGTAGGTTTGAAAGCAATACTAATCTAATACAAGTCCTAGAAATGGCACACAGTGACATAGGCGGAAAACTTCCTGCAGAAGCAAACTTCACCTAAAATACTCTCTATCAATGAAAAACTGCATTTTTAAAAACAGGTTTGATTGACTTTGGACAACCCAAAGAGAAGATCAAGTGACTGAACCCAAGCTGCAATGAAGTGCAGAGGTATAAGTAACTTGCTTCAGTGTGCTCAGAGTCATGGCAAGCCAAGGTGACACCAAGTGTGCATGCAGCAAACCAGGATCCCTTGTCTCAAAAGGGGTCCTGAATGACAAACAGGAAAGATCACACCCAGCAAGAGCAGCAAAGCAAGTGAAGAAGGGGAGGAAGGGAAGCAGGGGAGACAACTGAGCGGGGCAGGCTCAGCCAGCAGTGGCACTGCCTTGACACCTGCCTGGCAGACACCCAGCAGCCTGCGGGGCCCACAGCTCACAACACATTCATGGAACGAGCCCCGAATCACCAGCCCCCAGCCACCCCTGCCTGTTTCACAGCTTCTGTCAGCAGTGGTGATGCCGAGAGAGAGAAATGCATTTTGCCCAAAAGCAGTGTGGGCCAAGGGGAGTAAATTTACAATGGCATATTTCAGCATTTACAAAATTTTGCCAGGATATCCAGTTCATAGGAAGTGTCAAAATATTTGGTAGCAGTCTGATTCAAACTGACACAAAATAGAATTTAAAGAAAACACAAACAAACAAACTTGTTTTACAAGATGGAAAATCTGCCTTTTGGCCAGCTCCAACTGATAGCCCAGTGTCAGCTCAAAAAAACCCAACCAAACAAAAAAAAACCCCAAAACCTAAGCATGTATTTTTTTCTTTCTATTTTCCCCTTGTTACATTGCACAGCTGTAAGAACAATGGGATAACTTGCCTGTTAGATATGGCTAATATGAATGTCTCCCATTTTCAATCAGTAGAATTACCAGTCAATCAGTCAAGTTCTTTTCTAACATCATTGCAGGAAATGCAAATGATTCACATTTATTTTCTAGTTTTACAGCAGCTAGGCTACCTTTAGAGATTTATGTCTTGCTTTCATGCTTTGCAGCACTCCTTGAAACATTAGTAATATCATCTAGGCAGGAGCAATAAAACGCCAGGACCCTTTACCACATGCAATGCTGCCTGACACCAAATCAAGTTTCTCAAGTGAAATATAGATTGAAGAAAGAAGTGGCGTGAGGAGCAGAATCAAATTCATCTCAGTTATGCCCATGCCGCTGATGTCAATATATTACATTCCTACCAGGCTAAACCAAGTGTTTCTTCTGAAAGATGCAAGAGTAGAAGTAGAGCTTTGAATCTAAACCTAGACTGACACAGGGGTCTGCATCTATTTTTGACATTACATAGCGTTACACTTTTTAACTCTGAATCAGCCTTTTTATAAAAAAATGCTATCCTGTCTGCTCAAAATCATCTAAAAGATTTAATAAGACCGTAAGAAATATGTATAGAGGAGGAATAACAGACTGATTTTAATCTTGCTATTAGTCAATGAAAAGATTCTAGATGAAAGACTGCAGATAACCTAATAGTCTTTTCAGTCTCTGTCTCCAACTCCCCGGATCTTGTAGAAGAATTAAATGTGAATTACAGCCACAGTTGGATGATCACAGTAGATATTTATTTTCCAGACACTGTTGAAAAGAAACATTTATTTCAGCAGACTTTACTTCCATGGAATTCTGAGCATCAAGTTGCCCCAAGAAAAGACCTTCTCCTCACTCAACCTAAGACACTTCATGTCATTCTGACAGTACTAAGAGCACTTAATATGAACATACTTTGTAGCCTCTGACATGCTGTCAAAGAAGGGGAAATACTTTAGTGCAATTGAGAATTGAATTCACAGTGTATTAAAATAAACAAGAACGAAATCAAACTGCCATCAGAAGAATGACTTTACAAGGAATCTACCCAAGGGTACTGAGGGAGCTGGCAGCTGAGCTCTCCCAGCCACTTTTCCATCACTTACCAGCATTCCTGGCTAACCAGGGAGATTCCAGCTGACTAGAGGTTAGCAAATGTGACACCCCTCCACATAAAGGGCTGGAAAGAGGATCCTGTGTTCAGTGTTAGGTCCCTCACAGCAACAAATATACTGAGGGGCTGGAGTGTGTCCAGAGAAGGGCAATAGATGGTCTGGAGCACAATTCTGATGAAAAGTGACAGAGGGAGCTGGGGATGTTTAGCCTGGAGAAGAGGAGGCTGGGGGTGGTGGTGGGGACCTTACCACTCTCTACAACTCCCTAAAAGGAGGTTGTAGCCAGGTGTGAGTTGGTCTCTCCTTCCAAGTAACAAACAATAGCACAAGAGGAAATGGCCTCAAGTTGTACCAGGGGAGGTTTAGACTGGATATCAGAAAAAATTCCTTCACTGAAGGGGTTGTCAAGCACTGGGAGAGGCTGCCCAGGGCAGTGGTTGAGCCACCATCCCTGAAGGGATTTAAAAGATGTGTAGATGTGGCACTCAGGGACATGGTTTAGTGGTGGGCTTTGCAGTGCCGGGTTGAGGGTTCAACTTCATCATCTTAAAGATCTTTTCCTACTTACACAATTCTATGATTCTATAAAACACCTAAGGGACAGAACTGAAACATTACGTAGGGTGCTCTTTGAATACCATTACATAAATGCCAATCTCCATCATTCAGAAGCGGCCAGCAGCAAGATATTTACCACATTGTCACTCCTAAAGATTTCTGCTTGTTCCCAAGCAGAATTTTAAGGCTTTTCCCTGTTACACTGCCTTTGACAGCTGTCAAATACAATCCAACTCCTGCCAATAAGGCTGCCCAAAAGGACACACAGGTCAAGGCATTTTGTCCTTAACTCACACTACCACTTACTGCCTAGTGCTGTCCAGTTACCTCCTCTTGTAAATCCTTCTTCATACTCAAATATAAATCACTTCTTAACACACAGAAGTCTAGAGATCAGAGTTCAGTATGCTTCCAAAGAAATACGCTTATTAAGACATACATTACTTTATTAACCCCTAGGTTAAAAATTACTGCCTATTTATAACTAAAAATCTCATGGAAATGGGGCCCCAGCCCTCCAGAATACTGAAATTACTTTATAAGGCAGAACGAGGTCTGAAACACAAACCCCCCCCTAGTGTGAGGGGTTGTGCTGTGCTCTTGCTGTAGGGCCGATGAACAGATCCAACATGTTGCACATGTTGTGAGGCCAGCCATGAGTCCCTGGCTCCAGAGGGGTGTATTTTAGGATTTAGCAAGGTTCACAACTGCCCCTTCTTCCCCAACCCAGAATGTTTGACCAAAAGTCTGCCTTTAATATGTCTAACTTCCAGCATCCCCTGTCGCACTGATCAAGTGACAATGAGCAACAGCCCTTGGCTGTTGATGGAGGCACACACCAGGAGGGCTGTGGTGTGCCACGCATCACATCACACATCCAGCCCACAGCAGAGGACGTTAGCGTTTCAGGAGAGCTGTGTTGGCCACCACGTAAGAGCAGCCTGCTATTAGCTGCAGCCACAGCTGGCTCCACGGCACGTTTCCCCCCCTAAATAGATTGTCAGCTGGTCTCGCGTGCTACCTTATGGCCAAGCGTTTCTGCAGGCTGAGAAACTCACCCAAAATTGAGCACTTTGGTGCCTGGGTCACAGGCTGACCACAAAGACTACTCCCAAGAGCCTTCGCTATGAACACACACACATCTAGAAATTACGTTGTGCCTGCTCTCTGTGCAGTGAAGATTGAGAGATCACAGTCAGCATGCATTGCTTTTTGGAAATCATCAGTGACAATGACTTATGCTTTAACAGCAAATTCCCTATGAGTGCCTAATAGTAGAGATTACAACATAATAAATGTGTTTCCTGCGGGTGTAAGTGACTAACTCTATGATCTATTAGACTTGGCTCATAATACATACAATTTTTCTTGGTAACTGTGGAAATTTCTAAAGAATTGGCAGCATCTGTTCCTGGAGTATAACGAAATCTATTTTTTACCAGATGAATTTTGCACAAATCAATTCCAGCCTTGGATGTAAAATGCTAAATTTCATATTCTCTATGAATATGTATTAGAAATATTTGGAACAAATACTTATAATCATTAAGAAAATTAAATTGTTAAATACTCCTCAAACATTATAATCAATCTTGTCATGCTACAGTTTTATATTTTATTTTCTAGTTATTTTATCTGTTTCAGTAAGACATTCACAGCACTTAATATATTCTATGTTATTCCTCCTCATTCCTAACACTTTTATGTGTTGATCACTAAAAGGAAGATTTAACATACAGCTACTTTTGGTTAACATCTGTCAGAAACCCAAGATTAATGAGTCTGGTGCTGTGCAGCACATCCAAACTTCACAACCCTCCACTAATTTTTTGATCAGTCTGGAGCAAAAGGGTATTTAAGAATCTCTGACTGCTAGAGGGAGGGAAATAATCACTTTGAATGAAAAATCCAAATTCACTCAACTGGTAATGAAATTGCAATGAATATTGATTCAGGGCTCTAATAAGCTCTGAAGTTCAAAGCAAGCACTGGAAGGCAAATATTCCTTCCTCTTCCTTTAGAGAAATCTCTAGTACTACCACAAAGTAAGATTTCACTTTGTTCTAAATATGTAGGATTATAAGAGGGTTCTGAAAGCAGTCCTGCAATATCTCTCTCCCTCCTCCCCTCTCTCCACCATCCCTGCATTTTCAAGTTGACAAATTTAACATCAACTAAATTCCAACCCAGAGCAACACTTTAAAGTGATTTACATCTAAATGAATAGGTTCCTGTCTCCCTTTGGCTTTCAGAAATTATGCAATTGCCTCTTTTTTCTTTTTTACTAAACCAGACTAATCTGAGATTAATGTTCAGCTAAAGCTCATCCTTCATTCCTCCCAACTATGCCAGAAACACTAATGACAATGTTAGGAGTCAGCTTTGTAGAGGATTTTAGTCACCACAGCACAGGAGGAGAGTTACTCACTAACAGTAGAAAGGGACCTCTTCAATCTTCTGCAAATCACTCACAGGCTACACTAAACAAGGGAAGGAAGCCTTTCGGTGAGACTTTTGCCTAACTAAAGAGTTGCACTTATGACACAGTGATCAGAGGAGGGTTTCCAGTGGTTTGACTTCTAGGCTGTAACTCACAAAAGATGAAACCAATGGTGCTCTCAATGCTGGAGATTTTCTGGCAGCAGCAGGAGCCTGCCCTCGTCTGCACAGAGATTGTGGTTTGTTGTTGGCAGCCTCACATTCCACACACGCTGGATAACACAAGAGGATCCCGTGCACTTTGAACTGAACTGGCCACTAACTAGCAGTGCTGCCAGTGGGGAAGTGCACAGGGCTGGGACTAAGGAGGACAAGGCTGTAATCTGGGCTATACTGGTGATCAGGCAAAGCACCCTCCTGTCTGATATTTTTATTCACTACCTGTAAACCAGACATGAAATCCACAGCAAAGCACTTACGAAAACACTCGGCACACCTTGGACAGCTCACAGCCTGACTTCAGGCTGCCTCAGTCTGATGTAGCCTGTGTTCCTCTCCCTCACACGTGGGACATCATACAGGGAGGATTTCATGCTGCTTTAGATCTGCTGCTTTTTTAGTCAATCAAGCATTTCAGGCCACTGCTGCTTGAAGTCCACTTATCTTTATCTTTTACCAACACCTACTCCCATCCCTCTGGTCGTTTGTGACAGACACCAGCCTTAGTCTCCCCACCCTTCCCAGGAGGCACACACATCTCTTCATACCATGCAGAAGCTGCCAGTCTCCCTGAAGAGCGGAGTCCTTTCTCTCTCTTCTTTGAGACCTCATCTCCACATAGAAATCCCTCATCCTGCCCTGCCTGTTTGGGTGGTGACCTGTCACTACTGAGATCAGCTGCCCCAGCTCTCAAGTATGAAATACCACTCAGTGAGGAGGGCCTTCAAGGCAGCGTGTGAGGAGCACAGATACCACTTCGTAAGCAACAAAGCATGATGGAGTTCTTCATATCAGCCAGGTCTCCAGCCACTAGGGCCCAAATACATAAGAACAACACGTGTCTCCAGCACCCTCTTTCCCTTCCACTCCCATGCTCTGTGAGGCTGTCTGCATTGACCACCCAGTCCCAGAAACAACTTGCTGGTGATGGAAGTGCACAGTGAGACCTTCCCTGACCACACTGAATGCGTGTCTCAAAACAAAACCTCAGGAATTACTTCTCAGAATATACCAGGTCACTGACAAGCAATTTAAAGCTTTTGCCCCATACCTTCCTTCCTCTGGTGTAATAGTTCTGTTTGCTAACAACTGCCTCATTATTCTCTCCCACAAAGGAAAAAAAAAAGTAAATATTTCAAGGGGAAAACAAGTCCTCTTATTGCAGCTCTGCCCAACCCAGCCAGGTGTGACAAGGCCGGTATTTCAGTAGACCATCTGAGTGTTGCAAAATTGCTGACTGTTGTCAGAATGCCTTTTTTTTTTCCATTCTGCCTCCTTTTCCCTCCTGCAGTAAAAAGTCTGATTGTTTTCAATTGACAAAACACTAAAACCTCTCTGGGATACTCATTATGACTGTCATTAGATGGTCTTTGATCTTCCAGAAAGAGAGACAAGACAAGAAAATATCTGAACTTATCCGCTTGCCACTAGAGCATCCTTGTTTCATGTTACCAAAAAGGAAATTAGATTAGCTCTATTATTCCCTTCAGCTTAAATTCAGAAAACTCACACTAAGCTTGAATAAATGTTTCTCTTGTTCTTTAAGGGACAGAACATCTACACAAAAACACATGTTCGTGAACTAGACCTCTCAAACAACTTCCTTCATACACCTCAAGATAAAGACCCTGACAGGTGACCATTTCCTATTTTCCCATATCTGAACATCATATTGATCACTTGCTGGTGCACAAGTGCAGATCTGTATCCAATATGTACACACATCTCAAAAAACAAGGCAGAAGAAAGCACACACGATGGAACAGCATGAAGATGTCATTGGTATGCACTCAGAACAGTCACACTGCACTAATGCAACCCTGAAATCTCAGCAGCTCTGCCCAGAATACAAGTTAGTAGTGGATGTGGGCTTGGGAGCAGCAAGTTCATCTTGGAGTGCAGCTAAACTTTGTTCACATGGATAGAGAGAGCTGTCTCTTCCCTTCCACCAACTTTTATATAACACCCAATTGAATTCCAAAAGCACACAAAACTCCATGACTAACACATAGGCCAGACTGTTATTTGCTGTTAAGAGCTGGCCTTCTTTGCAAAACATCTGTTTAAACTCTGCCTAATTGTAGCAGGACTATTGGGTTTCATGGCACATTGTTAAAGAAGACAGCAAAGTAGTCAAAGTATTTCAACCATGGAAAAAACCCAACTATTTCTTGCTAGACCACAATCAGCAGAAAGATCATCAATAGATTGTTAAAGATCCTCTGTCCCAAATGGGACTGGGAATTTGGTTTGGCCAGTACTTGTGACTCTGGGCCGAAGAGAGGGATGCCCTTTCCCTCCATGGCATCCTTACTGTCTGGGAAGTCTGAGCTGACATGCATGTCCCACTCGTGCTACCTTCTGTCCTCTCCTGGTTTCACACTGCAGACTTCAGAGACTGATGATGCAGTGCAGTCACACCTTTGCACTGAGGAAGTGTTCGGCTTGATCTAGCTGCCAGCATCTCCCTCTCTGCACAGCACAACACAACTTGCAGACCAGCACACGGTTCCCAATGTGTCTATTGTTATAAATCACAGCCCTTTGAGCACCAAGGATGTCACGGAATAGGGCAAATGAGGAAAACAGACTACTGAATTATGACTTATGTCATACACTGAAACAGGATATTAATTATTATAGAAGACACTGCACGGACTGGGATAAAGGAATTGAAAGGGACAGTTTGGTTATTGTGACCCCTTTCCTGCTGCTACCAGTACCTTGTCACTTCTTCATCTGAACAAGCTCTGTCTTGAGAGTAATCAGTCTCTGTGAGGGCTGAGATGTTTTTTGGGTGAATTGGCCTGAATACACTAATACTGCACAGCACTGCCATGGCAAATTGGCATCTATGGATGTGCCTTGTACCTGGCAAACAGCAAGGCACACGGCATGCTGCCAACTGCATGTGCTTTCTCTGTATAGATCAATATAGTCATTGGGGAAAGAATACTTGCCAAATCCCTGAATACAGCATGAATATGAGGATGAAAATGAGAGGGAAGCACTATGCACAGAAACCAGGCTGAAAACATCCCTCTACATGTCAGTTAATAGAGAAAAAATATATCTTACTGCAGGGCCTATCACAAGTTAAACTCAACCTGCATCTCAGACAACGACTGCATCTTCAAGAGTTAGATGTTGTCTGGATAAACACAGCCCTTGCTTTCTAATGTCTGTTTTACTCTTCCTCACAGTCTAGTTCGCTTCAGGATCCAGCCTCAGGCTTCAACTTCACAATCAGCAATTTCCAGTCTAAGTATTCTAGTAAACATTATGGTACATGGAGCTTAGAGGAGAAAAAGGCATATGTGGGCAGAGCCCAGGAACCAAACAATCCTGAAACAGTCTCAGCTAAGATTCATTTTCAGATTTTTCTTTACAATGTTTCATCTGTTATATATCATGAGGGATGGAGGGACTCAATTTATACAAAGCCCAGGGTATGAATTAACTGCTCTCGATGACAGGCAGCATCTGACTTTTAAAGAACAGTAGCTCTACCTACCAATTTGTAAAGCCCTGATTGAAAGGATTCTATCTGAAACAAAAAACTAAGCCGTGGTGTAACAGTTGGGCACAGGAGGCAGAGTTGTATGTCTTTGCCATAGCAGGGCTTTTAATTTTAACTTCTTGAACATTTTATTCTTTGTTACTGCCTTGCTTGAGACAACCACTTTATTCTCTGTTTGTCCATCTGCAATTCTGGAGAGAAAGAAAAGCGATCAGCAGCTTTTCTTTCATCACAAACTTGCATGAAACTAACTTCTCTGAATTCTCCTATCACATACAATGTCCCTGCTGCTGCAAGATAAAATGTGTCACTGCTCCATCTGCTACTCATTTGCTGATGAGTCTGTACAGCAATATGCTGCTGAGCAGAATATTCCAAAAAAGAAGAACTATGCAGCCCAACAGATCTGGCTTTGACTGAGCTTGGGCTAAGCCTCATTAATCATTTTGCTGTGCTGCTTACAGTAGCTGGTGCAGTGCTAGGACTGCCTCCCCAGTTCAGTATTTCATGGTACCATCATACACTGGATGGACAACTCTTCATTTGGGGCAAGAATGCAGAAACAGAAAGAGGAGGCAGTTCTCAATGCGAAATGATTCCTTATTTCAGTATTGCTCTGATATTCATAGGCCAAAGTCCTTAGTTTTGGGTCAAGGAGTGAGGACAATCCAGGTGCAGAATGTGTCCAGTTGTCACCCTCCCCTGTGCTGTGCTGAAGCTGTATCAGAAGATATTCAAATTGCAGGATGCACAGTACTAAGGCATTGCCATCTACTGTGAATTCCTGCACAGTGCCTGCATACTAAGGGGAAGCCTTTCCCTTTTTCGGAGAAAGAAATTGCCCCCACTGAAATCAGCCCCATCAGTGTCCCATTGGCTGAGATAAAAAAAAAACAAAACAAAAAACAACTATGACACTGCACCTCCTTCCCTCTCCCCTCCACACCCCACACAGCACCAGGGAGATGCAGAATCCTGCTCTCCTCACAGTCCAGTAGTCTTCTTACTCCATCCCCCTCATTCCCACCACAGTGCCCCTCATCCTCACAGCCCCACCACTCCTGGGTGTCCCAAGATGCGTGAACCTACTGAGCCTGTACTTGGACACAAGGAACGCTGAAAAACCTTCTCCTCAGAGGACGGATTGGAAAAGCAAAACAGACTTGTTCAGGCTGCTCAAGTCTGACTGACTCTTCAGCCAGCTGCATGTGAGTAAAGACTGTTCCATTACTTAGGGTCTGAGGAGGTCTCTGGTGTCCCAAGAGCTCTTAACCTGCTTTTCCCCACCAAGGCCACAACACACCCAGGACTGTGTCCTCTTTATAGCAAATTAACTGGAAGCCACACATTTGAAAAATGCTTTCTAATAGCCATGTCTGTTTGAGATTTTCAAAGAAAACAAAGTCAATCTCTAAAACATAAATGTTATTCTATTTTTCAAAATAATTGAGGGGAGGAAATGATGATTGTTTGCATTTCATTTTCATTTTTTCAAACCAGCTGCAAACAAGCGCCTGATCTCTACTGAATTACAATCTGTCTTTGAACTCTTACTGTGCAGTTCTTCCTGTACTTTACATAAATAATGTTGTTATAGTACATGCCCAGTCCCAAAGGATACACAGACAGATACAAGAAAAGAGAAGAATCTGAAAGCAAGGTGATAAGATTTTCAAGGCAAGAAACACATTTTTCTACTTATCATTGCCTAAGGATAACACTATTTGAAGCACTAAGACGTGTAGCTCCTCATGTTTGATGAAAAGGTTACTAAAACAGAAGTGAAGAAGAGATTATGACATTTTCCCCCCTCTACTCTTTCTGATTTAAGTTAGAAGGAAAACCAAACATGCCTAAAGGGGAAGCAAGGCAGCTGCCTTAAGATACTTTCTGAAATCCAAGTTTTTGCTGAGCAGCTACAGGGTGAAGTTTTAGTCCAGGTTGAAGTTTGGCAACATAGGATCCCTACATTTAAAAGTCAGGTTTCTAAGACACCTGATAAAGAGCCCTAAAGGAGAATTGCCAAAGAGAAGCTATTACAGTATGCTGTGATTTCATTACAAAACTGAGGAGCTGACAAAGGCAAATGTCCCTCACCAATAGAGAAGTGTGCAGAATTGATCTTTTTAGATCAGTTGTTCAGCTGGGGAGAGAAAAAATACTTTGGGTAGACCTGAAGCAAAATATGTTTCTAAAAAAAGTATATATTTTTACATGTTTATAAACGTGTGTATATACATTCAATAAATGGTAATTTTTTTTGGCTTAAACTACTAATTCCAACCCCAAATGATTTTGTTTCACCTTGAAGTATTCCAAATAACAGCAAAAGAAGTTGCCAGCTATATAATACCACAAAACCAGCAAGATATGATACCATCTAATTTAGCTAGAGACAAAAATCTAGAAAGAAAATAAAAATTCTGAAGACATCCTTTTTCTATTCAGCTCTGAACAGTGTTTCAAATCTGTTTGCCAGGATAGTTTTCTAAGCACCAAGATCTCTCTTCACCAACTCAGCTCTGCTGAAACTAGTTCACTTTGTAACCAACACTGGAAATTATTGTGAAGTCTGAAAAATTATTTTTGAACAAAAACTAGGCATTCTATGCCTGATTATATGCACTCTCCCATTGTAATTGTTCTTCTGTTTATGAAATATTTACACACCTCTTAGAGGTAGTTTATAGTGACTTCATAGCTCGGAGGTTCAAGTGTTCACATGGCATGCAAGAACCATCCAAGATATTTTACAACAGTAAACACCAGACTTAAACTGGACTTAATTCTAACCTAATTCCCAGCTTGAAAATTCCGTGTAGTTAAATTTAACTTGATTTAAAGCAAAGTATCCATGTATAAATCACAGCCTTTTTTAATGGCCTCACTTCCATCATTGTACACGGAGATGCTGCAGGACAAACAAGGTCATCTCCATCCTGCTCCAGAATCAGGACCACGAGCCTGTTTTGCAGGGCCTTGTCATCCCAAACCCTCGGCCATAGCTGAAAGTTCAGCTATACCCTCCAGTGAGTACCGATACCACAAAGTTAGTCTCCTCGTCCTACATCTCATGATTGCCTCCCTGCATTGCTTCCAGCAGTTCTGCAGTCGTACTGTGATTTAACAGGCTCCCCCAAACCCTCCAAGGCAGCAAAACTCTCACAGCAACTACCTGAAAGCTTCCAGACATCATAACAAGGCGGGAGATGGGGCTAACCCCGGCAAGCTGAACAAACCAGGGCAAACAAATAAAGCTGCTCTGCAAGTCCTAATTGCTCATTACCAAGATGCAAAGGAGAGCAAATTTGCATGGCTGTAAGCAGCAATCTCCTGTTACTATCCCTCCAAGCAATCACCCTCAGTCTTACCCATGGTCAGCAATTACCACACCAGCCTCACCCCTCCGTGACACTCCCCTGGGCACTCATGTACTACCCACACTCCCAGCCACTTCTCAGAAACTGTGGGTACTGCAAATTTTGTTGGCTGGCCACTTTGTGGTTTTTTCAGAGAAGGGATATTTTGTGAAAAGAAAATCTTTCAAAAGTAGGAGAAATGAAGGGTATTTATAAAAATAACCAGAATCCTTCCCCAAGGCATTCTGAATAAGACATTCCCAACAGCCTTAAGGTTCAATGTCAGCAATGCGAGGGTCGATGAAGCATTGAAAAGGCACATCTCTCTTCATAATTAAAGGGTAACTTCATTTCCGATGGGTTCAGTGGAGTGACAGCGAGTACGTGATTAACTCAATATCCAGAGAACGACACGCACTTGTAACACCCCAGAAGAATCCAGCACTGCCAAGGTGGAATAAAGGTGAAGGCATTGCCTATTGAAGGAGTGGAAGAGTTACTGACCATGGGAAACCAAATTACACAGGGGGAAAATCTGGGCAACAGTAAAAATCAGGAATAATATTAACTTGATAGTATATCTCAAACATTTTAGGTTAGATGTGTATTCTTGCATGGCTAGTTAATCCCTTGGCCTGCGTACTGTTTTCCCCACGTTCAGTATGTGCTGTGTGTCCTCTCCCCATCTTCAAATAACTTATTTCTGGAGAAAGGCCTAATCAGTCTCTGCTGTCTCTCAAAACCCAGTGTCACCTACAGACATCTCAGTGGTTGGGATTTATAGCAAAGTAACACCTCACACAGAACAAGATGGCCTTCTAAGGAATAAGGCAGAGATGCCCTGCTTTAGTTTAACAGATTTTTTTTGAGAACCATATGCAACAGTAGCCTCGGCACAAATCTGAGGCCAGCTGCATGGGTTACTATTAGTGTCAGGAACACTTCACTCACTTTATCAGGAGCCAAGCATACATTTGGGAGACGTCTCTAAAAAATTACTGGTGAACAGCTGTTTTCAGTCTGAAAGTTAGTCATGGGGTCTTTTCTGTACTCAGCTGATGAGCAATTGCATCCAAGAACTTCCCCCAGAGGAGATAACTTCTATAGTAAAGGTTTGATTCCCTCTGACATCACAAGCCCCAAACAGAGAGAGTTCCCATCCATGGGGCCTGAGAACACACACTGCCTGACAGTGCTTAGGATCCTGTTTGTGTGCTTGCAAAGGGCCCATCACCATCCCAACCTCTGCCAGATCTGGGCTGGAGAAAATTTCATGGATAATGGACCCAACCAGCTCTGTGGCCATGTCCTTGAGTACTTCCTACACAAGCAGTGAAAAAAAAAATATCTGTCTCCTAGGGGCAGTACTGCACTCACAGAAAATCCTTGCTCTCCCCCCCAAGTCTTTCTAACAGTTCAAGTCTCACTTAGTCCTCAATTAAAGCTGTAAAAGCTTTACAAATCCAAGAGAGAAACTCTTGCTGTTATACCTAATACAGTTAGTTTCCAAACCTCACAAGCCCATTCACAAGTCTATTTGTTCCTCATCCTCCCCAGCTGGGATACATTGACCTGCTAATCTTTCAGTTTGCAGCAGCCAAGGCAACACAACTGTACTTTCACCTCATTTATCATGCTTCTTTTGCCTTGGCCACAGCTTAAAATCACTTTCTTACTTCCTTCCTCCTCTGTCCCTTGGGTCCTTGAGCTATCCTGCAGGGTCTCATTAGTGTAATAACTTCAGAACAAAAGAATTCTGCTCTTGCAGGTTTTGCTGGAGTCTTCCCAATTCCACAAAGACCTTCCTGAAAGCCTGGACTCAGAAGAAATTCCAGTCATGACATGGAGCTTCAGCCTAAATCAAGAGAAACAGCCATTTGAATTTGTAACATGTTCCTTCCATACACTCTTGCCTAGGACATCACACATTCCAGTTTTTCAACAGGAATAGCTGTAGTTTATGTCTGGATTTCAGCTACAGAAAGATCTCTAGCTCAGCTGCCACATACCCCCACCTTCCCACCAGGGACATCAAGCCATGTGCTAAGCTGTGCAGAAAGCACGGAAGTTCAATCTTCAGGGAAGCCTCAGCTTGCCCTTGAGGGTGACCACACATCTGAACATTCGTAGCGCAGACATCCCTATGCCCGCACCACAAGCGGTCTAATTATTCTCCTCTTGCACGTCACTAGGTCTGTCAGGCCTCAGATTTTGTCCTCTGTGCCTACAGAAGATCTCTGTTCAGGAGAAACGCCTTCATCCTGGAAATGCCCCATGTGCTGTAGTGCAGACCAGGGGCTCTGGAGGTCTCTTCAAGGCACCCTCGCTGCTGTGGGGCTGGAAGGGTTGGTGCTCCAGCAGGACCTGTGCAGTGGAGCAGCCAGCGTGGCCACCAGTCGCCCAGGTCATTCCCCACCCCCAGGCAACCCAGCGCTGTGCCCATGCCAGGGCAGACCTTGGCGGGCCCTTCCAGGTCTGGTTCTGTTCCTCTCCTCTCACAGACTTGTGAAGACGTGAAATCTCAGCTGTCGGGGGTTGGCGAGAGGAGCAGGGTTTCTAGGTGAGAAGAACAGGCCAAATGCTCCCTTTCTATCACCCTCCAATGTGCCAGCTTCACAAACCTGCTGACAGTCCTTGAGAGCTGATGACATTTTTCAAAACATTGACAAAAATAGACAAGCACTTCCCCCAGCCATTGAAAAATCATCTATTTCTACAAAGTCCTTCTGCTCTCCACTCTTCCTTTGACCACCTTCACGGCAGACTCTTCTCTATCAAAACATTCACACAGATTTACCCCATTCCACAGTAAAACGCCCTGCCTTCTAGGGAGAGCTGACACCCCAACCCTTTAAGGGATTCTAACATTTTAATGGCAACTCCCATACATTGCACGTTCTGATTCTGTCGCCTTAAACAACTCCTAGCGACTCCCCATGAAAGGAGTTGCTTGAGTGAGAGTTTAATGTAATGATTTAACCTAATGTAAATGAAGCTATTAGTACGTGTAACTAACACTGGAAAAAAAGTTAAGTGCTCATTGAGCTCATAATTTCAAATTAAAAATTTATTCCTGTAACCTGAGTACAGAACTTGCTATAAATACACAGTGTCCTTTGGCAGTATGGAGTAAATAGGTCTGAATAAGTGTAATGCCATTAATATTTTTTTCTTTTAAAAGATATATTTCTGTACTTCTTGTACTGATCCTTTAAAACCTATAATTGAGCCTCTGTTGGATATGAATGTACTAAGGTATTCCAGAGGGGCAATCTAAATACTTTACATATGCAGGGATTAATATGCCCATTATGAGCCATTGGTTTGCTTGGGAATAACCTTCAAGACATGAAGCATTTTGGCTCTTATTCAACTTGAACTTCATGTACTTACATTCAGTATATCTACATTCCCTGCAGAACCAGAACCAAAGTCTTTGTCCAGATAATGGGCATGAAATCCACCATTTTGAAGAATCAAACTCTTAGAGATCAATTACATTCTTGTGACAGGTACTGTGATATCTGTGAATAATCAGGTGTCACAAGCAGACTAAAACCATACAGTTTACTAGAACCCAAAATCCAAAAGCACCTGAGAGTGAACTCTTACAGGGGCTGGGTCTATTTATGAAATACAGGCCTTCTTTTTAGGCTCCTCAGAAGTCAGCTTTGCTTTATGTGGCTCTGACTTTGAAGATTTTTTCCTGTTACTTATGTCCCTCCATATTCAAGAGGCTCTTTTCAGGCAAGACCTAAGTGGCATGACACACAATCACTCTTTGTTCCCTTTGCTAACTAAAAACTCATCATGCTAACCTAGAGCTGTACAAAACATAATGCTGTAGGATTCATTCAACACACATGAATTCTGCTTCCCAGCTGAGGAAATGAAGCTATGAAGTCAGCACTGCAAGAGTTACAGAAGAATTGCAGGTCTACAACCTGATTGTGTCTTTGCATGCCTAGGACTAGCTCTGTGTACTACCCAGCCTGCTCCAACCAGTCCAGGAACATGCCTAACATTGACAGCTCTATCTGTCTTTAAAATAAAAGGTCACAAATAACAGCTATTCATTCTGCAAGCTCAACAACCTGAGTGCAACATTTTTCAAGTCCACATGAGCAGGTAGAATATTCTGGCACCAGGGAAAATAAGGAAAGTCACATCAGTGACTGAACAGATCTGTAGCTGCGTAGTCAAGGAGAGCCAGGAATACACCAAGATTGCCTTTTGGGCTAGACAGCAGTGACTTCTTTGGAATTCAGCTCTCAGTGCTTTATTTGAGTTTATTGATATTTTGGTAGGTTCCTCAATATCATTCTATTCAGCTTACTTGGGGCTGTATCTGCTATGACTGAGTCTGATTCATTTACAAATGAGCAAGAGACTCAGAAGGGAAAGAATAAAATGAAAGAGTTGTGATGCTGGGACACTATGGTGTGCAATGTGTCATCATATATATTACAAGAAATACTTGTAAAAAAACCCCCTAAGTTAATGTAAAGATTTTCCCCATTGGAAAAAAACCAGCACGAAGTTAACATCTGCTCTCATTAATATGCATGTCAACCTGCTTTCAAGATCAGTAACAGCATTCATGTAAAGCATCTAATATAAAAGCAATCATGCAGAGACATACACGATCCAATTCATGCCAAGGTTTTAATTTAATATTTAGATCACAACTTTAGCTGTTGCAATTGAGCATCAAAAATAAATAATAACCAAACATAAATGGTTAGTTTAGATTTGGTTTAATCTTCAAGACATACACAGCCTGGCAGAGGTGGTCAACAATTTGGGACTCGTAGCAAAAATAACCCCAAAATCCAGAGGTACTGTAATTTGAAGAATTGTCTCTGGCTTATGGGAAGCTAGATTATTGCTTCCTCTTTTTCCCTCTTAATACCAACACTACCCATATTTGCCTGAATTTCTTAAACTTCCAGGATTAACAAACTCTAAATATTCTTAGAAGAGAAGGAAAATTCAGAAACCTCCAGGGATAAATCAAAACAGATCCCAGATCTCAACCAAATAAAAGCTTCACACATCCTCTACTGTTCAGTTTGGACTGACACTTGGAGTATTAAGGCCACAGTCAAGACAGACATAGGGGTGTAATGCAAGGCTTAGTGTGCCCTCAGCCAAGTAAGGACAGGCAAGGAAGGAAACATTCCATCACTGGTACAGGGCTTGCACCTTTCTTTAATTTCAAGTACAGAAATTTCCCTCCCCAGGTAAATTCTGAGCATCAAGAACTGACACAAAACCCAGATAAGACCTAGAGCTATGGGCTTTGTCTTCAAGTCTTTGATAGTTCAGCCCTGCATTCAAGGAGGACTAAATCAACCCAGTGAGGTGAGAGAGACAAGTGCTTCTGACTACTCATGATATTCTGAGCCAAGCAGAAGGGAAACACTCCATTCCAGAGCCCTATCATGCCACTGACAGTGAATCAGGTGGACCACTCCCTGCTTATGTTCCTCTTTGTTGCCTTCTTTAGCAATGCTACTGCCAGCATCATCTTACCCCTCAGAGACCTTTCCATGGGAAGGAAGACCAGTCAATAAAAAGAAACAGAAGAAATATTACCTCAGCAGTTATCTCCAGTAAGGCTATTCATACTCCTACTCCCATCCTCTCTCAGACTCATCTCCAGTGATAACATCCTGAGAGCTTCCTTTGGTCCTTCTTTGAGAAAAAACTATTTCCTGTAGCTACACTTATTTCAACAGAGTAGAAATGAGTCCACTTTCCATCCTGCCCCTCTTCTTCTGCTATGAACTTCAGCTCAAGACATCAGCCACATTGCAGTACATAAAACAGTCATCTCCAACCTCTACTTTTGTCATTTACTGCGTTTTGACTGCAACTGCTTGGATTGAATCAGGGAAAAGATCCAGGAAAAGCCATAGCAGACATTATTCATGACATACTTAGCAGTTCTTAATGATTAAAACCCTATATTCAAAAACATCTCCCAGCTTATAGCTTAACTAGAGAACAGATTTTACTGGCCTCCCCAAAGACATCTTGAACATTTGTTTACAAATTCTGACTTCTCAACAAAACACTCTTCTCCCTCACAAACAAACCCCCAAACTCTCTCATATAAATAAAGTGTATTTTCAGATTTTTTGTTTAAAGTAACCCCAAATTAATGACTTGTATACTGGCATAACATTTAACTGTATCCTGCACCTACACACCTGGGCTCTAATATTTCTATCCTGATGCCTGTTATAAAATTCTTCTCTCCAGCTGAATAACTGAACAAATTACTATGATGTACATAACACAGGTAATAAAGAGCTGGCAAACTTCACCTGCACATTAAGGTAGCCAGCTCTCTCAAGCTTTTGTTTATCAGAGATTGATAGACCATTATTAACAAACAGAAGAAAATGGTGTAGCAAGTCATTTAGCCCAATTCCCGTCATTGCTTATATTCATTGTGGAAAGAAAGATTCATGGAGCGCAGCTCATCCATAAATAAGATTGCTTATATGAGATTAGAAAGCCCTCATTAACACAAAGCAAGCCATGTAATTCCAGAATGAGCAATCAAAAGAGGAACTACCGTGTGTGTGTTCTTGCACTGGAATGTTTGCAAATGGAATGAAATTCATCCTTGAAATCTCAGCTCACCCCAAAAAAGTTAAAACTCATCAAGATGTTGCAGTAAGGCCAATCAATAAAAGCTGCCATGACAACAAATGGCTGAACCTGTTCAGAAAGTTTTGGTACCTATTCAGACATTTTAACCAATTTTGTTCGATTAGCAAATATGTCACTTTCCCCCCGTTGACAAACTTGCCCTGTGCATGCTACCGATCTGCACTGGGTGAAACACCCTTATCTCCATGCAGATATGGAATGCACAAAGCTGGAAAAATTACTCACAGCACCAGCAGTAACATGGAGGAGCCAGCCTGGCCAAGAGAGGCACAAGTGGTTGTGCATCCACTCTACTCACGGCTTCTACTTTTCCTGTCATACTATGCCTCATCATCATCACTAAGCATCAAACACAGACCTAGAATAAATATTTCTCAGGGAGGATCAGAGGCAAATGGTCTGAATTTGCACACTGAGGTTTTATATTATTTTCCAGTTCCTTCACACCTCATTTCAGTACCACTTGTGTCTTTGTGTTACTGCTCTTGGAGCTATGTTGTCCCTGTGTGATGCTACAGCACCCAGGAACGATCTGTTTGCTCAGCCTTGGGCCCTTACCTTTGGGTAACATTTGACGTACTAGCTCAACACTGTACTTCTGAAGTCTATATTAAACAATATTTATGGAAACCCCATTAAATTGGATAGTTCAGAGTAGTAAAACATATTCAGTGCCCAGTGCATACACACAGAAGAACAAGCAGATATTGGCCTAATTTCTGACATGCTGAAAGCCATCAAAGCACTCACATCCATTCTGAGCATGACATGTGGATTTACTTAGTGAGGAACAGCTCAGGAATAATACGACTTCATGGATTTAAGTCTTTTGCCTGGTCACAGCCATAGTCAGGCATTATACTTCACTCGGTACAAACAAGTCTGATTTTCTCATCCAGAACCTTGAAGATGGATTTTTCTATGCTGGATATTTCAGTTCATTCGACTAAAGCAGATTCACAGATGTCAGACGAGCAGGCATCTTCTGTATTGGCTCTTTCTTACCAGTCTCTACTTGATTTGTGATGTGGGCTACATAGAATTTTCACTGTTCTCACTATCTTTTCCTTCAAAACTGCAAGTTTTGATGAAAGAAGCAACACAAGAAAGGAAATTTCCACTAAATTTTACAACCAATTTCAGCCCACCCTATATCCCATCTAAACACAGTGTCAGAAAGTAGTGGGAAAATATTACATGTTGACTGCTGAGAGAAGCTCAGAATTGTCTTGCATAAGAACACATCTTTATGCAGCAGACAGATGGAACTTGGTTTCCTTTGAGTGTGCAAACACCATAACTGCTCCCAGCCCACCAGCTGAAGGGCACCAAGAGACAATGTAGGAAAACAGAGGGAGGCACAAGAGAGCTCTTATGAGTGGCTGTCTTCTTCATATCCCATGTCAAAATCTTTAACTACTGTGTTACAGCACAGATAAACTCTGGCTAATCCAGTCTGTAACCCATGGACTGAAGCAGACCTAAGGATGTCTCGATCATTAGTTTATGTTAAAACTGCAACATCTGAATTTTCACTGGAATTTACCTTGAGCTGACAGTGTAAAACCCCAGTTTTCCTCAAAACAGTAAAGCTGTGAGGAAAGGTACTCTCATCTAGGCTGTTCAGAGTGATGCATCAGGGAGCAAAATGCACAGAAAGGGAGAACTAGAAAACAGCTGGTCCTTTTACACTAAGACACAGAATCAAAGTTACTGTAGCTATAGTTGAGGAAGCAATACTAGAGGGGATTGATCCCACCTTCTGCATTGTATGTACCTCCCAGCCAAGCAGCTTATTGTTATACCAGGAGGGTTGGCTGTAGATCCAGCCCCCTGTGTTCTTTGCAGCTTTGTGCATCTCCTCTGCCTGGGGACAGAACAGTCCGTGCTCCCGCAGGGAACAGAGCCTACAACTGTCTGTGCAGAACTGGGACAAGGGAGAACTTGCTTGTTTACTGCGGGCAAACAGGAGAACCAGGCTGATGTTGGCCCTACTCTCTCATGTATAAATAGTCATGTCCTCAGAAGATGCCCGTTATTGCTGAGTCTGGAGAGTGACTAATTTTAGTCTGTAGCAGAGCTTTTAAAACAGAAATTCTTTATCAGCACAACTCTTCCTTGCTGGAAGATAGCATCACTTCCACCTGAAAGACAGACTTACATAGTTTTGTCTCTCTGGTGACACTAATGAGTTGCTCTGGGGATAGCTCACTCAGATCCCTCTAGGTGACTTGCTTTAAGCTGTCAGCTGCTGGCTGCACCATAGCTCCGTACTACTGAGTTAAATCCTTCAGGGCAGCATATTCTCTATGTGCTGTGATTCCTGTATCTCTTCTCCACTCCTCAGATCTTAATTTTATTCTCTAAACTTAGACCCACCACAGGTCAGGCCATGAAGCGTCAGAGTGATCCTTAAATATGAATTCATTCTCTTCCTCCCACATAACCCTCACCTGCCATCACCTCCCTGAATATAGTTACCTTCACTTCATCTTCTCAATCCTTTACTCACACTTTGGTCTTTTACAGGCTCAGTAAGATGTAGATCTACTTTGAAATGTGACTTCTGAGATTTTTCATAAGATTCTATGCTCGTTGTCTTTGGGTGACTTCAGATCAGACACACTCAGTTCAAAAGGCAAGCGGGGGGGAAGAGAACCAAACCCAGCAAAGTCTCTGCCAGCTCAGGAGCTTGGCTGCTATCCTGCCTTCCTCAAAGGGTTCTGCAGGATGAAGTGTGCATTCTGAGTGGAAAAGGTACCACTGGTCTCTAACCTTGTCCACTGGGCTAGCAGGGCCAAAATCCAATCCAAACTGAGTACATCATTAAAGCCATCAGATCTGATTCCACAGGCACAGGGAACAGATCCAATGCAAATAGCAGTATTATATTTAACAAAGTCACCATGCTGTAAATTCACAGGACCTAAACCTGTTTCACCCAGTGATTCTCTCATCCTGAACACAAGATCACCAACAGGAGATCTCATGAGATGCAAGTTCTTCATATTGCTAAGATGAGAAGTTTTCCAGACCACTGAGAACTAAGCAAACTGTATGGAAACAAGACTATCAGGGCATACAGAGACAAGTGGCTTGCAGGTTCTGTGGTGTGCAACTATGGGCAAGCACTGTTTTGTGCTCAGTGGTAAGGACATGATTCACTGTGAGCTTTCCTTGGGCGTAAAAGAAGGACAATACAGACTGACACAAAGCTATAAAGAACTGTAGAGGCACATGGACACTAAAAGATCAGGCACTGATTAACGGCAAGTTCAAAGTTATCAGCTGTGAACAAATGAGAAGAATAGCAAAGGGATAAAAGAAACAAAGGATAATGCAAGATGTTCCGACAAAGCAAAAAAATTCAAGTCCAGAAGGCACATGGGGCACTAGGAGTGAAGCAGCCTGAATGGCTCAGAGGGATACAGCAGCCAGGGCAACTTTTCGAGATAGCAAAATGACATTCTCTAAAACAAGCTAAATTAATTATTTGCCTCAGCACTCCTGAAGGAGAAAAGAAGCTGACAGTAAATGACATGTCATATAATCCTCAGGGTGACGAGGAGGGGAACTAGCAGAGATGCGAGGGTTGAGGCCCATATATCCCTGCGGTGCTACTTGGGTGCCCAGGGCAAACCCTTCAGTTGATGAATACAGACAACATACCAATGGCATGCCAGCAGTGCTCTCCAATGGGGAAGGGTTCTGTCTGATCATTTTCGTGAAGCTCATGACAATTTCTAGGTCTGATTCTCCTTCACCACAGCCTTTATGTCTTCATTTCTGCCTGCACAAAGTGACTATGAAATTCTTCCACAGAAGAATTCCCTTTCTTTCTCGAGGGCAGCTCAACACTCCCTGTTCACAGGTATAAATATCTAGACAAGGTGCAAAGAAAAAATTCAGGTATGCACCCATATTGCTGTTCACAAGGGAAACAACAGCGGGGAGATGTGGCCTACGCCAAGCAAGGTGCAGCCCCTGTTGCCTTGTTGCAGAGCGAAGGGATTGCTGGCTTCCTGATACTGAAGGGACCTCAATGGAAGACAGATTTCCAGAATTTAAAAACAAACAAACCAACCACACTTAGATCACATTTTTTCTCTCGGTATAATGTCAGCTCTGTTTTTTCCTTTCCCTAATTCACTTGCATTACAAAATAGCTCCCCTTAGTGACCAAGGGCACCCGTGCATGTATCCTGTGCAATGTGCTATAACTACTCCCTGTTACACTAGAGGTCAGTGACTGCCTCACTCCATCCCCCAGCCTCCAAATCAACAGCAATACTCCCACAGCAGGAAATTGCACCTGCAAGGACATTATTGCTAAGTGTTAGAGGATTTACTGAAGTATAACCAACTTACTAGAGCTAAAATTGGGGTAAATAAAGTAATTTTTATTAGTAAAGAGGAACACACCAACCTACCAAAATGCAGAATGTAAAATTTGTTGTCACACTTTTTCAGATTTTAAGAACTACCTTAATGATCAACCCTTGAGATAAACACCAGTAAAACAAGATCAGATATACACTCAGCATAAGCATAGAAAGACTTTTGGATACCATGATACATAGATAATGAGACTGCAAGGTGCAATGTTATTTAGAAACATGAAAAGTGAAACCACAGATGAGCCTTATCAAGATCTGTTTAACCACATAAGTAGATAAATCTTGAAGAAGTGATAACACACTTGCAGTAAACCTCTTGGAAACTACTCCAGAAATCATCTGTTCTTCTATACAAGTCTGACCAATTCATTTGTCAGCTGCACATTTTCTGCCTCCAGTGTAGAAAACCACATTGCACAGTATTATCATCATACACAATGCAAACAGGCGTAGTTGCACACAGATAGATGAACTTAAGGATGGGAATAATGGATAAGCTAGAAAACATTGTAAATATATTTAAGCAAAAGAGCCTGAAATGAGGCAGCTTGACTTTCCTCTTTTCAGATGTCAGTGAGCTGGAAGATCATGGCAATTGCTCACTTTAGACACACTCAAGAAGATAATCAATAGAGAAGAGAGAGTAATAATGCAATTTAATTTAATATAGACTAGGATAATAAATTCCTCTCTAAATTGCAACGCAAGTCTTTTCCTATTATGCTTCATTCTGTGCTTCTAAAAAGGCATGTGTGTGAGTCTCTGATGAGCTGTGAAAAGCACAAAACCAAACTACAGAGGCATGCATAGAATCACATGTGAAACATTGTAACTAAGGAACAGGTGAGGCAAGACAAGGATAAATTTTTCCTGTTGACATTGCGTAGATGTTCTTTTAGCTTTGCAGACACTGAACTGCACTACAAGCTTCACGCAGCAACAGACACACCTGAATCCCTGATACTGGAAGTCCTTTCAGAACTTCAGCAGGGCTTATTAAAAAGAGGAAAGGTGACTTTTTACATGGGGCAGATAATGATAAGAGAAGGGGGAATGGTTTTAAATTCAAAGAGGAGAGATGTAGAGTAAATGTTAGAAAGAAATTCTTTACCCAAAGGGCAGTGAGACACTGACAGAGGTTTTCCAAAGAGGTTGTGGATGCCCCATCCCCAAAAGTGATAAAGGCTAAGTTGTATGTGGCCCTGAGCAACCTGGTCTAGCAGGTGACATCCCAGCCCTCAGCAGGGGAGGTGGAACTAGGTGATCTTCAAGGTCCTTTCCAATCCAAACCATACTGTGATTTCTTCCACTGTCTCATTCACACGTCTGCCAGACAGAGCTGGAGGGGAATATTAGAACTAGGATTTGTCACTGTCTATTTTTGGGGAGTTGATTTGCCCCCAAAGCAACTGTTAGCACACTTGAAACAGCAACAGGGCTTGGAGCAGATGTCAGAGAAGAACGACTGACAGACCAGTGGGTTTCCTGTGGTCAAAGGTAATTTTCTGTACCAAGAAACAGGTACCCTGTTTCTTCTTGGCTTTTACTGAGTGTTTTGTGTTGTGACAAAAAGCACCACACAATGCGTGCATCCTGCAGCATTCCATATTGAGCGCCAGAAAATAATGAAGCATTGATCAACTCTTCTCTCCAGCACAACATGCCCTTACACATTACCATCCTGAAATTATTGATTAGCCTGGGATCCAGCTGATCTTATGCTAAAAGCTGATTTTATGCAAAATTCCATCTTCTTGCTCTTTGAGAACAAGAGCCACCTAACTTCCCCGGACACTGATTTTTTGATACCAACTGCAGAAGCCAGGAGCATGCAAAGCTTGTTGATCTTGTAGCATATGTGGATATGCTGGACCCCAGGATGGACCAACATCTATTTGGAGTAGCATTTTAATTTTTTATTTCCAAAAACCTTGTACAGCAACAATAACTGCAATGCTCCTGTATTATGCTGCAGCTCTCTTGTATTTTCTTCATCCCTGAATGATCCTTTTATATTGGCACAATTTACAGTGTACATTATGCAGTTGAAATGTGGTTTCTTTGCTTCCTTACCTTGCCCTAGAGTAATCTCTTTTAAAGATTTCTCTACCTTCCTGTACCTGCAAACTTCTGATACATATTTGAGTCAGTACACTTGCCTCTGGTGTAAGCACAGATCTGAAACGTGAATGATCTATATCAGCATTTTTTGTTACTTCTGACTTTAGGATTTTGGAACCTGTGGCTATACTTTTTTCATTTTTTCTATCCCCCAAGCAAAAAGTGCAGATTTTTCTCCATTGCGCTAAAACAAATCTTCCTTTGATTATTCCTGACCAGAACTATTCAGAACTTAAACTGTTCTTATTTGAACCCACAAGTTTCACCTTTTTCTGATTTGTCTTCCTTATCCCACTGTGTGGTACTTCACTACTGGCTGGGGTTAAACCTCGGCAACCTTTTCAAGAGCTGTTCATAACCTGTTCAGTTTTATCTAAGGCTCACCCCTGGATTCCACTAAACTAATTCTTTTTGCCTCTTTCCTCCTTGGACTTTCTGTAGAAATCAGATACAACACAGTGTTCATACAGACTGACTAACAAGTAGTATAGAGAGGGAAGGGACACAGCAGTTCACTTCTTACCCATTGTCCGCTTACATTTGGGGTTTATTTTCTTAGTTACTGACTACCTGATGCCTGAAACAAGTCAATTTCAGCCGTTTTCCTGGAACGCTGCAGAAAAGAGTCATGAAGTTTTTTTGGACACGACTAAAGCTCCTGCGACCACAAAAGGCGGGCAGGCAGCAGCATCAGCGGCGACGATGACATTCTTAACGCTGCCAGAACACAAACCCACGAGCGGAGCACCAAAATCTCGGGAGGCACAAGGGACGAGCCGGGGCCGTGCCGTGCCCACGGGCTCGGCGCTGGCGCGGCCGGCGTGCGACACCGCGCGGCGACACCGCCCGGAGCGGGCGGCGAGCGGAGCGCTCGCAGCGGCCACCTGCCCCTTCATCGGCACCCGCTCGGGCTCTCGGGGTCTCCTGCGAGCAGCACGGGGGTAGTTCATGGGAAAGCCACGATGGGAATCATGGAATCACGGAACGGTTTGGCTTGGAAGAGCCTTTAAGGATCATCTCGTTCCGCCCCTCTGCCTCGGGTAGGGATGCCTTGCACTAGACCAGGCTGCTCAAACCCGCATGCAACCTGGCCTTGAACACTTTCAGGCATGCGGCATCCACAGCTTCTCCAGGCAACTTGTGCCAGCGTAACACCACCACCACTAGACTAAAGAGCTTCTTCCTAATACCTAAATCAAATTCACCTTCTTTCGATTTAAGGCCATTCGCCCTTATCCTGTCACTCCATGCCCTTGTAAAAACTCCCTGTCCAGCCTTCTTGTAGCCCCTTTAGGTAGTGGAAGGTGCTAAGGTTTCCCCAGAGCCTTCTCTTCTCCATGCTGAACAACCCCACCTCTGCCAGCCTATCTTCATAAGAGAGAGGCTCAAGCCCTCTGAGAATCTTCACAGCCTCCTCTGGACTGTGACAGGCATTCCTCCTTATTTTAGGGACCCTATAGCTGGATGCAGTACTCCAGGTGGGGTGTTGTTATCCACCAAAGCCATGGCACTAACTTGAGATCTTACAGCTGGTCACTACTAGCATGGCATCAGTGAGCTACAGAAAACAATCACTGGTGAGTACAAAGCATGTTTTACAAAGACCCTATAGCTGGCCCTCCAGCTCCCACTCTCCAGCTGGCATGACTCTTGTCCTCTCACTCCACAGTGCCACCTTACCTCCCTCCCTCTCACAATTTCTCTGAGCTCTACTCATGCAATGACAAGAAAAGTTGCCCAGCCTGAAGTTAAAGCAAGAACTTCAATTGCACCATGATATTAAAAAAAATGGACTCTGATTTATTGCAAACCATTCTCTGCTGGGTCCATAAATGACCCACCTCATCAAGCAGCTATTCAGGCCAATATTTAACAATGTTTCCTCCTTTCCTTCCCCTGCTCCCATTACAGGAGACTTGGAGAGGGCTCTGCACTTGTGTGGCTTTGTGTGCCTTAAGGCTTACCCTGCACCAAGTTTGTCTTATTCATGCTGTTGTATTCAGTCAGCTGACTTAACTGATCTCTCCCTTTACTGCAGAACAAAAACCTCCTCATATGCAACATTTTCATTAAACTCAACAGGATTCTCAAGGTTCAGCACCCCTTTCTATGCACTTTTGCTGTCTCAGAAACAGTGTTGCCCTCAAACAGCCACAGGCAGCGTTACTAATATTTCAGAGATCTCTAAGAAATTTTCTAGGGCTTCCCTGATACAGGAATCCTGCCCCAAATAAAACTGACCAAGTTCTTCAGACCAGGACAACTAGTCCAGGAGAATCGCAGTGTGACAAGACTAGGCAGAGCAGGACAAGGGTCAAGAGGAACAAAGGGCTTCAGGCAGTTGTGGGCAGCTGCCCAAGCAAAAGGGAGATGGACTGTGGAGCCTGGGGAAGGAAGAAAACCTTCTCAAGTTCACCCAGAGCTTTCACCTGAAGGTGCAAGGTGTCCCATTCACGCCACAGAACAGTGCTAATGCAATGTCAGACCAAGGGGACAAAGGAGCTTTACAGCACTGTTGTTGTGCTTGTGAAGCTGAAGATAGAGAGGTGCTGACAATGCCCACAACATATACACCTAATCATGACAAGGGGAGAGGATAGAAGGCAAAGGAAACTGGAATGCAGGCTGCATTTGAATTGGGTTAGTTCAAAGCCTATAACTACGTTAGGGAAAAGTCACACTGAAAATTCATCCCAAAAATAAAAGATAAGAACTGCTGGAGTCTAACTCAAATTGCTGAACTTCAAAGCAAGGGGATTTTCACCTTGTTTAAAATGAAAAATTCAATAGACTTAATACAGCCACTTCCATAAACCAATTGTTGCATAAACCATATCAATGGATAAAACTGGCTTTTCATGGATTGTTGTCCAAAGATCAACTGTCTCCACTGTTAAGGCACACCTCATTTTCACGGACTTCTCACTGGAGGAGGGAGCTTTCAGTCTCCTGGGCAGGGCTGGCCTGTCAGGAAGTATTTTGATTTTGAGGTGATTAGGTCTATGCCACAAATCTCAGTGGTCACTCAGCTGTCAAAGGATGGCAGATGCCCAGCTACAAATCTCTGTAATGCATTTGGACTCAAGGCACAACGAGCTGGCCAGTGGATCCACTCCACTCACCTGGGCTGCAAGACAGGCACACACAGGGTGGGTGTCAGCCAGAACAAATCATCTCTTTCAAGTCATTCACTGTATCATATACATGTTCAGAGGCTGTTCCAGCCCTCTGCTACTCTCCCTTCACCTCCTGGACCTCCCTGGCACCCAAGCACAACCAATCTGCCCAGTGTCCCTGTGAGTTGGTAGGACTGGGCAGCTGAGCACATTCTGCTGCCACCATCTCACAGCCCTTTGTGGGAATCTGTCAGCATCAGTACAAAGAGGTCTGGGGAATCACTATGTGTGTGCTGGTTTGCTTCCCTCCCAAATGTTGTTCCAATTCAGAGGAATGGGTATGTTGGATTCTGTCTAGAAACACCTTTCTGTGCAGGAATTCATTCTCCTTACCAATCACGCAGACTAAAGCAGCCTCTAGGATCCTTGCACCCATCTTACCAATTGACTCAAATACAGTAAGCTTCAAGAACTTAAGCCCTTAATCATGGGGAATCCAAATGGCTTTTCAGGGAAATTTATTTTCTTGTCTATTTTGACAGAAAGTCTTCACATAACTGAAGTGACGTGTTTATTTGATGGATACTGTCACAACACTCAGCCTTCTCACACTGAAGATTGATTGCTTCTAGAAATAGGTAAATGTCATTCACCTAAGAACTCGGATCCCAGTTTCAACAGAATAAACAGACCTTTCCTGCACCTACTCACCGCTAACTCATTTTTTGGGCACAACAGACTCCATCAGTGCCAAAGAGAAGGTCAGTGCACAAAGAGAATCTCAGAGCAGCAGTGGGTACTAGCAGTAGCCAGCTTTATTCACAGGGGTAATGTGACACCTCACGGAGAGAATCCCTTGAATTTCTCCAGGTCTGTGATGAATTTTAATTCAAGAGAATGAAAAAATGTTTATAAAAGCAACACAGCATTAAAATTAACAGGGTTGATCCTACATGCAGCAGATTTGTAGAATCAGAACAGTAACCACTGTCTTATTTGGAGAGAGGTCTGAAAGCAGCAGGTTATTTTACTTCATGCCTTTCTGTTGTTATCTGCCCCTCATGTCTCAGCACTACTTCTGCATTCATCAGCAAGGCCAGTTAAAAATCGCCTGAACTGCCGTTTGACCAAGTGCTTATCTGCACAACTGCACAACCCATACCATCAGTTAGGGAAAAACAATTTCCCCTGGCTACTAGAGACAGCCTAATTACCTAATCTGACAGGTTATTAATGGTTCAAGTCAACAAAAACTATAATGGATGCTGATAAGCACAAGCTGCCTGGACATTTGGCACACGCAACCCAGCTAGAAATCACTGCTGTGAAAAGCTGCCACTGGCCACAAGACTAAATTGTCTGATCTCTCAGGGTTTCATTTAACAGGTCTATCAACATGATAAAGAGACAAACTAGGAAGTTTAGTCTATTAATGAGGACTGTGAAACAGCCTAACAGTAAAAAAGATATTTATGTTGCAGGTTAATGTAAAAATAAATCTCTGCTTCATTTCTTGATAATTGCAACACCCTTCCCTTTTACAGAGCTTTGGGGACAAAAATCATGTTATTTTCTGTAGTAGGAATGAGAGCAGCACAGGTCAGGGATCACAAGGAAATGGGCAGTAAGAGTCAAGACAGGCCTTGCTTAAAGGATTATCAGCCCTGCCATAACTCACTTTAAGTGCTGCACTATTTCACAGGTCTCTTTTAAAGACCCAATTACTAGACTTGCATGATCCCATCAGAGCCTCAGGTTTTCATTTTAAAGAGGAAAAAGAAACACATTCCATGCAGTTATTGTGGACGTAGGTGCATCCTGAACAGCTCCAATGCAGAGAGCACACAATCAAGAACTCATGCTGCCCGTTATTTATTGTAACCTCTGGGTTTCACAGGCCACTCTTGTAGCCATTTGGGCACCTTTCCCTGAGGTGTAAATGCCTGGTGCTAACAGCATTGAGCCATTTGAGGATGAAGAGAAAGAAACAGATTTGTCCCACAGGCTTCAGCTTGGAGTTCGCACATGGCAACACTGACAGTTACTGAAACAACTGCACCACGACAGCAGCTCACACCTCCAACACCCAGGAGACAGGTTTCTCACAGAAACTATTTAACTTCACTTGGTTCATTGACCTTTTATTTTTCCATTAAGTAGAACATCTTTCATTGTGTTTTTTTGCACCAATTCCCTGTGAGATCTTTCATCCATCACTTCTGAATGTAGTCCACTTCTCTGCTTAAGCATCCAAACTCTATTGTTCATGCAAGTCAAGGGCTTAAGGGGCTTACCTGAGTAATCAATACTCTAGTAGATCTTATTTATGTTTTGAGACATGTCCTATCATTAAGCAAAACTTTACACCGCTGAAATATTTATCTCTGTATCTCTGCAGATCCCCAGCATGATGACAGCCAGACCTTGGAAAAATACGAGAAGAGACACCTACCCACTTAAGTGTGCCCTGGATAACATGTTTGACTGACATGTAACATGAAGATATTTCAGGTCAGGGTGTTCCACATTTACAGCAGCTTGTACTCCCTGAAAATAAAAGTCCCAGTGCTTCACTCAATACTTTCATTGCTTAGAGCATTTAGACCTAAAGCCCAGCTTCTAATCCAGATAAAGCAACTATCGATTTCCTTGGATGGTTTTTCCCTCTGCCAGCGGTAAAACTACAGGTATCTACATAAGCATTCTGCAGCAAACCCAAATTCTTTAAACCACAGCAAAGAGAAATGTAAAGCAATTTTGCTTGGAACTGCCAAGTTAACCACATCAAAACCAGAGTGTTTCATTAATGTTAAAATCTTCCACTGCTGTTGTGTTTTAACCCCAGACAGCAACTAAGCACCATACAGTCACCAGGTGGATGGGGAAAAGAATGAGAAAGGCAAAAGTGAAAAAACTCATGGGTCAAGATCAAGACAGTTTAATAGGTAAAGCAAAAGCCACGCACACAACCACAGCAAAACAAGGAATTAATTCCCCATGGGCAGGCAGCTGTTCAGTATTCCCAGGGTGGCAGAGCTCGATCACGGGTGATGGTGACTTGAAAAGACAACCACCACTCCAAACATTTCCCCTTCCTCCTTCTCCCCCAGCTTTATATCCTGAGCATGAGCCCATATGGACTGGGACATCCCCTGGGTCAGTCAAGATCAGCTGTCCCAGCTGTGTGCCCTCCCAGCCTCCTCACTGGTGGGGTGAGGAGCAGGAAAGCCCTTGGCTCTGGGTAAGCGACTCAGTGATAACAAAAGCATCTGTGAATTATCATCACTGTTTTCAGCACAAATCCAAATCATAAGCCCATACGACATACAGTGAAGAAAAACTATTCCAGCCAAAACCAGCACAACCACCTTCTCAAAATTCCAATACATCTAGCTAACACTAATGGTTCATATTGTCCACAAGACTATTAGTGATATTGGAAGTTGCAGACATTAAAGAGATATAATTATGACCTTCAGGATGTTATTAGCCTGGTATACCACTGTTTAGGCAGTGATGAAATCATTGCTTAACACAAACTATTATTGGGCCCAAAAGGTAGTAATTTTGTTATGTTAGGTTCTGTATAAATGAGCTAAATCTGTTTCTCTTTTTCTTTAACTCGGTAACACCAGCAGTCAGCTACGTAGCTCTTCACCTGTCTGACGTTCCTCACTTGCCTCTCAGTATCTTCAAGAGCAGGCTTTGCATCAGTTCACTACTGCAGAGTGCCTGGGGGTGCTGGAGGCTCCGGACACTCTACATATGTACATCCAATAATGCCACAGCCCCCAGCAAAGACATGAAGCTACAATATAATACAGCATTTAGCCTTGTTTTAAAAAGCTATTTACTTCAGGGTTGTGCTCTGACCTCAGAAAACCTTTTACTCTCATGCCACTTCAGGGAACATCAAAAATCTCATTTAATTCTGTCACAAGATGCTAAGGAAAACGTAGATAATCAGCTTCCCTCACCATTACAGGCAGCTTTCCCCCCAATTTTTTTCACATTTCTAGACGTACCACAAGAGGGAGCGCAGAGTTCACCTTCCTTAAACTCTCCATGCCAGAGAAGAGATAAGCGGTTCGATGTAATTACCCATGACCAAAGTCAAGATAGGAGTTAACAATACTTTTATACAGCACGCAGGTCTTCACACAATGAAAAGGGACAGTTTTTTGCTTTGAAGAGGTGGCGCCTCACCTTCACACTGTAAAGCCAGCAGATGCTGCAGAGCTCACCTGAGAAACACAGGGCGATGCCACAGGATGGCAAAACCGAGACAATCCGGATGGGAAGGAACTTGCAGGTTCATCACAGCAGTGTGAATAGGACACTTGCAAGAAATTGGTAAGCCTTTCCAAGCATATCAGATATGTGTGTGGGAGCATGGACAGATGAGGCAATTGCATACTTTTAACTGCATATACTGTTCTTTATGGTGGTGTATTGCAATTTCTCATTAAAAGACTCTCAGAAAATAGCTCCTTAAAAAAAACCCAACCCTTAGCCTCCTCTTCTGCAGCACATATGACAACAAAGAGGAAACAAGCTTGCAGTATAGGAAAGCCTCCATAGTGTTTTCTTCTCCCTCTCTCTCCTCCCACCCCTACCTACTTTCTCCCTCAGTCATCAGAACTCCAAGTACTACTGTCATGAAAGTGAGTAATTACAACAATTAGGAATAAATCTCAAATCCAGGTAGTTAGAGGTTGTGGCTGAGATACTATGACACCACTGTTAAAAGTTACAGCTAATATCCTATTCCAGCAGAGCAATCAAGAAAATGTTTAAGCCCATTGACTTCCAATCTGCAGCAGTTCCAGCTATACCATTGTTACCACCGGTACCAAACACAGAAACTTACATATCCTTAAACATTTCTGGATAAAGACAGACTAAATGCCGATGCAGATTTTCCAGGAAAAGGAGGAAAAGAGAACTGAGTGCTCTGCTTCACACTTACCTTTCTCTCGGATAAGGTTACTCGACTGTAGCTATCCAAACCTTCACTCAGGTCCAGGCTGTATTTGTGCCATCCTTCACAATTAGTTTCCAACATGCAGATCAGGTGTTTGCTCAGCTCGGGTCTTAATTGCTTAATTGTTTCCTGCTGATGATTCACTCCATTCCAACTCCACAAAGCTAATTACAGAACAATTTTATGCAGCCTTTTCTGTTCAAAACTGGTTCATAAAATAAAGAAACCAAGTGACTAATACCAATATCTCTTTCATGCTTTCAACCTATGGAAACAAGTCACAAACTGTTCACAATTTAAAACAACAAACTGCTGCCCTTTTGTCTCTAATATCCCTGTGGAGACCCGAGAGGTCAGCTCAGCTGCAGGCAACAGTTACTTCCCGGTTATTGGCAACAGCTGTCACAATCACCACCAGTGGCAATCTCCAGGTGTTTGCTATTACCAAGTGTGCCACAGGTCAGAATGGCAGATGATTAGAGGGATGAATTCCTCTCCTGTGAGGAAAGGCTGAGATGGGATTGTTCAGCCTGGAGAAGAGAAGGCTTCAGGGTGACCTAATTGGTCTTCCAGTACCTGAAGGAAGCCTACAAGAAAGGTTGAGAGGGCATGTAGTGACAGGACATGGGGAAGTTGCCTTAAAGTGGAAAAAGTGTGTTTAGGTTGGATATTTGAAAGAAATTCTTCCCTGTGAGGGTGGTGAGGCACTGGAACTGGTTGCCCAGAGAAGCTGCCCCATCCCTGGAATTGCCCAAGGCCAGGTGGGATGAGGCCTTGAGCGACCTGGTCTAGTGTCCCCTGGAAGGTGTCCTTTGTCCATGGAAGAGGAGTCGGAATTGGATGATCTTTAATGTACCTTCCAACCCCAATTATTCTGTGACATTTTTCCAGTTGAACACAATGTGATCTTCTAAGTCTAGTCCAACATTCTGTGCAGTCAGGCACCTATATACAGAAATGTGAAAAAAAAAAAGTAATTTTCATTCAAGGACTGTGAAGCTGTGATAGAGGACTGACACTCCTCAGAAAGAGTCAAAAATGAATGCTTAAACAGAGATGTAAACTGGTTTGTTAATCTATTATCTGGCACTAAGAAAAAATAAATTTAAATTGAGTTGGTTTTATTTATTCTTAGAGTTGTGGGACCCTAGGCTTTACCAGTTTTTAAGTTTTTCTCCATAAATGCGAAGCCTAGAAACTTTGAGAAGTCAAAACATACATTTTTTTCCTTGTAGAAGAGATGAGAGCCTCATTTAACTGTAACCCCAAAAGCTTTTCATCTAAAGGGTTTGAGAAATAGTGCATTACAGAGGCTGCTGAGAGAACACTCAGGTTTAGGTTGTTCAAGGAATCTCTCACAGTACTTTCAATATCATTTCAACAGGAACCTCTTACAGACTCTTACATGGCAGTCCTTCATGAACAATCTCCTTCAAGAACCAAATGCACAAAGGGAAGCCTGAGGCTCTCACTTTATTGGCCTGTACAAATTCAAAAGTCTGCAGAGGGGGAAAGAACAAATCTGAAACTGAGCCTGTCAAGACATTTGGATGGGGACACAACAGAAGGGCATCTGCTCAGAGCAGGCTGGTCAGAATGAGCACAGGGACAGCAATATCCACCACCTCAACACGACTGGCTTCTCTCCACAGTCAGCCAGCAATACCTCTATTTTTATCTCATTTGTCTCCCAGCTAACACTTTATGGCGCTCTTGAATATGCAGCACAGAAAGGGAAGCTGAATTGCCATGTACTGCACACACATTTTCTTTCCAAGCAGTCAGGTATGCCTAATCAGCAAAAAGCACTTACATTACTTCCAGAAGTTATTAACTGAAATGGCAAACTAGCTTACTGTGATACCATTACAAAAGAGTTACTGCACTCAGGTGCAGCTGGTGTAATAAGTATCAATTGGCTCGAGAGAACCTAACTATGCCAACTAAGGCTCTGTCCCACAACATTGTCTTGCAGTTCCCCAGTATTTACAGGATTGCCACACACAAGATCTAACTCTGTAAGAGTAAAGAGAGGTGCAGATCTTCAAGTTCATCCAGATCTTCAGGCTGCAGCATAAAACAGAAATAGAATGAGATAGCAATTTTATTAATAAGAATATTAAACAATCTGAAGAGACAGATGGGCATTAAAGGTGTTCAGCACTTTTCAGGACATGACTCCTACAACATCAGCCAAAGTTGACTCAGAGGTCTCATCAGAATCACTTCTGCTTTACCCAAGTTTTGCACTTAGATCTCTAGTAAAAAGCTGTCTTCCTTCTTCAAGCCAATAAAGATCCAGGCTGAGCTGTCAAATTAACTCCTTGGACTTTCTTCAAGAGATCTTTCCTGTTAGCCTCATCATGTTTTATCTCAGAACTTTCTTTTAATATAGATACAGTCAGGTTTTGTTTTCTAGGTGTAAATATTAAACTCCATTAAAATGCATTTATGTATTTAAAACACTATAAAGAATGCTGAAACACATTATCAGCATACCAAGAAACATTTGAAGCACACCAAACACAAGTGCCCCTCATGCAGTTGCAACTCTGCTGTCATCCACAAACATATACATATGCTTCCTTTCATCTTTCAAACACTTTGTGGACAAGGTGAGCTTTATGATTCATCTGTCACATTTTACTTTCTATGGGAGTCGAAGAAAACCAAGCAAGCAGTAGCAACAAGAATGGTTAAACGTGAAGTGATGAAAATGTCATTTAGATCACACTCTTTTGGGGAATTTTTCAATGGCATTAGGCAGCAACTACAACACAAGTCATTCAGCTTATGACAAGACACAGTACAAATCCAAATTACCAAATCGCAAGTCAGTCAGCAGTGTAAGCGTGACTTGCCTGAGGACATCCAAAAATACAGTTGTGTGGTGGGTTGACCTTGGCTGGATACGAGGTGCACATCAATCTGCTCTGTCCCTCCTCTCCTCAGCAGGACAGGGAGGGGAGTAAGTAAGATGGAAAAAAATAATGGATCAAGATAAAGGCAGTTTAATAATACAAAAGCGAAGGCCAGGCATGGAAGCAAAGAAACACAAAAGATTTATTCTCTACTTCCCACCAGCAGGTGATGTCCAGCCACTTTCTGGAAGCAGGGCTTCAGTACACGTAGAAGTTACTCTGGAAGACATGTCATAACAACAAAAGCCCCCCATCCCTTGTCCTTTCCCTTAACCTTTATTGCTGAGCAGATGTCACATGGTCTGGAATATCCCTTTGGTCAGTTTGGGTCAGCTGTCCCAGCTGTGTCCCCTTCCAAGATCTTGCCCACCTCCAGCCTACTGGGTGAGACGGGCATGTTGCAGAGCCAGCCCTGATGCTGTGGAGCACTGCTCAGCAATAGCCACGACACCAGTGTATTACCAACACCTTTCTACCAATACAGAGCACAGCCCTATGGAGGCTGCTGTGGGGAAAATTAACTCCCTCTCAGCCAAATCCTAAAACACACTCCCTCACACCCTTTTTTCCAGGGTTAGCTTTACTCCTGTATTCCCTACCTCCTCCCAGCACCGAGGGACAGGGAAGGGGGATTGTGGTCAGTTCATCACACCTTGTCTCTGCTGCTCCCTCCTCTGGAGTGGGAGGACTCCTTACACTCTTCCTCTGCTCCAGCCTGTGGTTCCTCCCACGGGACACAGTTCTTCATTAACACCTCCAGCATAGGTCCCTTCCACAGGGTACAGTCCTTCAGAAGCAAGTTGCTCCAATGTGGGTCACCAAGTTGTGCCAGCAAATCTGCTCCAGCGTGGCCTTCTCTCTCCATGGGTCCACAGGTCCTGCCAGGAGCCTGCTCTAGCAGGGTCACAGCCTCCTTCAGGCACTTCACCTGCTCCAGCATGGGGTCCTCCCCAGCCTGCAGGTTGTTCCCTGCTCCACCATAGACCCCCTTGGGTCTATGTGAAGGGCACAGCTGCCTCACCATGGCCTGCACCACGGGATGCAGGGGAATCTCTGCTCTGGCACCAGGAGCATCTCCTCCTCCTTCTTCACTGACCTGGGTGTCTGCAGGGCCATTTCTCTCTGGTATTCTCACTCCCCTATCTGGCTGCAGTTGCTGTTGTGCGGGTTTTTTTCCTCTTCTTAGATCTGTTCCCCAGAGGTGCTACCACCATCAATGATGGGCTCGGCCTTGGCCAGCAGTGGGTCCCTCCTGGAGCCGACTTGGCACTGGCTCTGTTGGACACTGGGGAAGCATCTGGCAGCTTCTCACAGCAGCCACCCCTGCAGCCCCCCTGCTACCATACCCTTGCCACACAAACCCAGTACAAGATGAAAGGAAGACTACACATTATCCTAGAAATAGGTTATCATATATACATCCTTGAAAATGTTCATGTATAAAATTATTCACTTAATCAGAAAGTAGGAAGAATGCTAGAAAACTGCCAGTAATGCAACAAAGCATTTTGGAGTGACACACAAAAGTACAAAATAGGACCAACCTTCTCATCCAGCCATATTTTAATTAAAAAATCTATTTTTTATCTCAGTTTCAAAAGAGGAATCACTGGTAAAACACAACTGTAGAAAAAAACCCAGCTTCCTAATAAAAAGCTCTGCTGAGAGCAATGCAGCAAAATACTTTTTGCAAAAATCAGCTTGGGTCAGATGGCTGTTGCTGAAGGAGATAATGGTGCTTTATCTGCTGTCCAGGTTGTTCTTGGATTTTGTTTGTTTGGAACATAAAAGTAACAAAACTTAGTCACCTCTGGCTCTGGGACATCTCACTGGAGTTCCTGGGCATGCTCCTCAAGATTCAAGGGTTTCGCTTTGGGCAAAGACACACGTGCAACTATAAGGTGGGAAGCAAGCACATCACTGGGTATTTCACAACCAAGAGATTCCTTGATGAAGTTCTGACAAAGTTTCTTGCGGCCAGAGGAAATTAGATCACTCAAATCTTGTTTCCTGAAATTGAAAGAAACTGTATTATAGATCTTTGGTCCACAGTATGCATTGAATCACTGTTCTTCACACCACAAATGTGTCTCTAAATCCTGGAACACAGGTAAGGTCTCATGAATGTTGTATTCTGAGCTTTGAAGCTTGGGATCAAGATCTGAGTAGGGGAAGAAACTGGGAAATGTCAGGAAAACTATGTAAAAAAAGTTCTGTTACCCATAAATAGAGTCATCTTTCCTAAAGGCAGCCACTCTTTTTCAAGAGTTAGCATCAGTAAGTGCTTTCCCAACCTTCTCAAGGAAGGTGCTCCAGGAATAGGTTCACATAGATGTTGCTTCAGGCCAAACATGGTTTTTGTAGTGAAAGGACTGAAGTTGAGGGCTGACTCAATGAAGAGCCCTGCAGCAGAGCACTGAGACAGCAAGGAAGTCTGTCAGTAACAAAGACAGAAGCACTAAAGCATTCACACAGCCCCAGTGAGGTGAGAGGAGGACAAAAGAAAGAAATAATTTGCTTGGGGACTACAAAGCCAGATGGAACCAAAAGATTAATCAGCCAGACATTTGGTGTAAGACAGGTCACAGATTCAGGAAGCATCTCTCCACTGACACCTTTCATGTCTTCAGCTAGAATGTAAACTATCAAGCCATGATGTGAAGACAGAGAACACAGAAAACCACCTATGTTGTTTCAAAAGTTAGCTATAAACCCACAGATTTTAAAATCTATACCTAATTTCTTATCTAAATGTGCCTGGCTTCAGCTTTCAGCCACTGGTTTGGGAACTTTTTTAGCCCTTGTGTGCTGCACTCTATAAGACTCTCTGGAAAGGAGTATTTCATTCTCAATTCCCAAAATCAAGACCTCAGGATCAAGTATTTTGTCAGCTAATTTATGTCAGTCTCTATCAGTACACCACAGTAAGATCACAGAACTGCTGGAAGTCTCCCTGGGGAGGAAATAGTTTCCAGACCTCCTGTTGAGGAATCATTGCTGTAACAGCACCGACAACTGAATTCTGGCAGCAGGGGAACTAGAGATCGCCAGGAAAAAGGGCTCGGTCTTGCCTGAGTTTGTGCGCTTTCCCAGCACCTGCCGGCACACGGCACTTTGCGAGGTCAGTCTTAAAATGCTGAATTCAACAAGTTTAAGTCCATCGGAAGCAATAAAGGCAAACCCTAGTGACCCTTCTCCCTCGGTGTGAGGGCGCGAGTCCCGTGGCGCTCCCGGGGCTCAGCCGGGGGCTCCCAGGCCCCGCTCCCGACCCACGGAGCGGGGCACGGCTCTCCCGCACCCCGGCGGCCACCGGCACAGCTTCACCGCAGCCGCTCCGCGCCCTGGAAGGAGGCTGCGAAAAGTCACCGTCGGTCCCCGAGAGCGGGGGGAGCGGGTGGTACGGCCCGAGGGCAGAGCACAGCACCGGGACAGGGCACGGCAGCGGGACAGGGCACGGCAGCGGGACAAGGTACAGCAGCGAGGCAGGGCACGGCACGGGGGCAGCGCTCCGTGCTGGGGCAGCCCCGACGGGGCGGCTCTCTGTGCCCGCCCGGGGGAGGCGGCCCGGCCCGGCCCCTGCGCGGCGAGCGGGGCCCGGCGCGTCCCACCCCCGTCCTTGACGCCACGCGCTAATGAAATGCTAATGCCGGGGCGC